>WNWU01019578.1:0-18007 GCA_012654045.1 Ptyas mucosa
AAGGAAGGAAGGAAGGAGAAATGGAAGAACAGTAGCAATAGCACATATATATCACTTCACAGCCCTCTCTAACCAGTTTACAGAGTCAGCCATTTGCCACCAACAATCTGGGTCCTCATTTTCAGCACCTCGGAAGGATGGAAGGCTGAGTCAACCTTGAGCCTGGTGAAATTTGAACTGCCAAATTGCAAGCAGCCGGCAGTCAGCAGGAGTAGCTTGCAGGACTGCACTCTCACCAGTGCACCAAACCATGTTGGGCATTTGTCCTGGTTTGTAAGATCCGCTTGTTGATGAGCTTCGAAAGAGATCTTTCTGTTTTTTAAAAAGAGAGAAGATACCATTATGTCATTTCTTGGTGGTCTTCTTTATTAGCAGGGAAAGCAAACCAATAAACATGTTTCACTTCCTTTCAAGAGGTTTTGGTCTCACTTCTCTATCTGAATCAAGTACTGTGCACCCGTTCCCGATCCAGACTAAACAGTAATAAATAGCCTCGTCTTCCACCAAGGCTCCCGTGATGGTCAGAGACATGGTGTTCCCTGACCTGGAGCCAGAGAAACGGGCTGGGACACCTGGGGGCCTGCTGCTGGTCGTGTATATTAAGAGGCTTGGGGTCTGCTCTGCCTTCTGTTGGATCCATCGTGGGTAATTGTTGTCAGTGATGGTTCCTCCATCATATCTACAGGACATGACGACTGTCCCTCCTAGAGCTACAAAGTCTGGATCTTTCAGGCTCTGCAGCTGCTGGACACTGGCTCCTGAAAGAGGACATGGAGTTTAGGGAACAAGGGAGAACATGGCATTAAGGAACATAAAGTGAATCTACACTATGCACCCAAACCACAGCCAGCAACTGCTCCACAGCATTCCACATGGAGACCATCGAAAGGATTTTTCCTCCTATCCCCTGATTCTCTTGGTCTCACCTAAGGAAGACAGGATGGTGAAGAGCAGAAGAACCCAAGCCATGGTGGACCATGAGATGATCTTCCTAAATGAATCCATCAGTCATTGGCTTCAACCTGGCCTCTCTTAAATCCCTAGAGGGGAGATATACAATTAGCATGCAAATGGGGTTGCTCTTAAAACCATGGTGATCCCGGTACTTACCAAACAGGAGGACTGTACGATTAACTAAAGGTGTAAGCTGTACTTTATTGATCAACAGATGACATTTGTGAGCTTAGAAATGAATAGATAAATTGGTTGAATAAGAGTTTGTAGGATGAACTGGAGAATCCTAGGGTAAAATCCCAACTCTAGGATTATCTACCAGGAAAGACAATGTATCAGCATAAGAAATAATCCCAAGATTCTTATTCTGGATCCAGTAGACCCCACAAATTGGACATTTATTTGTTTGTTTAAATTTATTAATATTACAGCTCTTTCCCATGCATTGTGTTCTGTTTTGGTTTTTGCCCAGTTTTTCCTGGTTGGGTTTCTTGAGAAGAGAAATAAGAAGTGAATGGTGGGCAGGGAATAAATTCCATATTCGCTTCTCCACGACAAAGAATTCAAGGTGGAACATCATGAGTCAGAAATAAATTCCTCTTCTCAGTCTAGTTGATTCTCATCCTTTGTTTCTCCCTTCTGCCTTTCCATTCTATGCTAGAAACCACCATTGCAATTAGATCAACGTATGGATAGTGCCAGCCTTATCTAGAGAGGAAAACATTTTTTCTCATTGCTACCATCAATCTGAATGCCCAGGATCCATAAACCAGAACTCCTGCTTGGGCTAAAATGTGAGACTGAGTTTAGAAAACTTGGCAATCCTGACCTCTACTGGTGATGTCGCTATGACCTTGTTAGGTTTATGCAGCTCAGAATCTAGATAAATCCCCATGAGAACACGAAGCAATTGAAATTCAGCCTTATTTTTGATCAAAAATCAAAAACTGGGCATCTTTAATCCCTTGCCTTAAATCGAACAAGGCAGAGAAAGAGAGAAAAGGAAAGTTAGCCATGCGCTAACTAAAACTTTTTTCTTTTTATACTTTACACATAGTTCATGTGCAATCCGTCATTGTGTTAGAAGCAGAATTTCTTATCCATTAGTTCATGCAAAAGCTCATGATTATCCCAGCGCTTGGGAACAATAGGGCTCACAAGGAAAAAGGAATGCACATTTTCTGGCAACTTATCCCAGAGCTTGCTATGGCTGTGATTTCAAATTAGGTATTTACCTCTCCTGGTTATGTCACTATGACCTCAAGGTAGTTTTGGTGTTGGAAGGGCAGGTGCCAAGATTCTCTTTCCCAAAATAAAGGAGAAGCATAGTGATCAACATCAAATGAAATGCCAAGTTTTCACCTACTTTTTCATGACTCTAAAGATGGTGGGTGAGAAGGAGGAATGCGAAGGGAAATGTAGTTTTGATCCAGAAAAACATAGTATTTTTTTTTTAATGTAAAGTTGAAGACAAACAAAACCATAAAGGAGAGTAAGTGATGTGAGAATGTTTGGGGATTTAAAGGGGACAAAATTTAGAAGAACTGTTGACAGAGCCAGAGAACTGAGCTGAGATTTTAAAGGATCTCGTAGTTTGCTATATATCAGATCTGAGGTGTTGTATTAATTTCAATTTTTTTCTGCTCCTTTTGGTACAAAACATTCTCACTGTTTCTCCAAAAGATGCTGAAAGAGAAGGGGGCTGATTAAAAATAATCAGGGTCAAAATCTTGAAAGAAATGTTAGACCGGAAAGGGAAGAACGACAGGATCAGAAAAACCTCCCCGAACAGAAATGATCAGATAAGAGAAGAACGAAAAAGTGGGTGTCCCGATTAGAAGGTTGATAAGAAGAAGAGGAAATATAACCAGCCCAAAGCAGGAAAGTGGGATAAAGGTGGACAATATGTCTGGTATTTCAAAATGGACCATTATGAGAAGTGTTCTGGTTAATCTAGATGCTAAATCATGCAGTCCTAAGACAACTGATCCCATTCCGTCCACCCACCATAAAGTCCCAGTCCAATTGCAGCATCCTTCTAAAACTCAGATACCATCATATCCCCAAGAGTCTAAAACGGAGTGACAGGAGTGAGGAAACACCTGACAGCTTGGGAAGGCTAAGAGGAACCAAGAACAATATGTCACACATTCACAAGTCATGCATATCGGATTTGTGCTGCTCCAAGGTTTTTGTTCAGGTGGTCAATGAGATTGTATCATTGTGCACTTGCCACGTCCTGCTAAATATAGGCAATGATAATCAGCTTCATCCTCTGCCTGAAGATTGGAGATGGTTAACACGGCAGATGTTTCAGAGTTTTCAATAGAACCGGAGAATCGTTCTGGGATTCCAGAGGCTCTGCTGCTATCTTCATATATAATGAGTTTGGGGGCATTTCCAGGCTTCTGTTGATACCAGGAGGAATCCCCCGTGTCAAGTGTTCCACTGTTTTTAGTACAAGTGATTCGGATGGTTGCTCCAGGAGATCCAGCCACAGATTCTGGTTGAGTCAGGACAACTTGAGAAAAAGTCCCTGAAAGACAACAAAGATGACAGGAAAGACTCTTATCAGCACAATCTTCATTTAATTGAGAAGATATGTGTGGTAGGAACAGAAATTAGGAGATGCATCTCTGAATTATCAGAAGGATGGCTGTAATCACAGCAGGTTTTAGTAGGAATCCCAAGACATCAATTACCCATAAAAGAGGAGGAGAAGAGGAGAAGAAGAGGCAACCAAGCCATGGTTGGAGACGATATTGGAAGTGAATTGTCTGCTGATCCATCTGTCCTCTCTGCTCTTAAGCCTTTTGACAGTAGGGAATTCAAATCCATGCAAATTATCTGCCTGCTCATTGTCTCTTCCTCAGATATCAAAGCCTCCTTCAGCTAAAAGGAAAGACCCTTCCTTGAAGGTTCCTTCCTGTCTGAGAAGGGGTTGGACTAGAAGACCTCCAAAGTCCCTTCCAACTCTGTTATTCCCTTTGAGTATCCTGATATGCTGATGCAGCCTTGGAGGAGACCATCCTGTTTTGTTGAGCGAGAACATTTGAGAAGGACTTTAGCTCACCTGAGATGTAGATAGCCTGCATGAAATTTATCTTCTTGATCCTTCCTTGTTCAGGCTGAGACTGATCCCTCTCAGCTTTTCAGGGAAATTATGGCCTTCAGGAATATTAGGAATGACAACCGTCTTTGTTAGGTCACAAGTTCATGTTTTCCTGAAAAGTCGTTGTGCTCATCCCATGGGATCTCCAAGAGTAGAAAAAAATTCAGTTCAGAGCCCACATGAACTGCTAAGGTTGGAGCTGGTGTCCCACCATAATATAAAAAGGAAGCTCAATCCATTTATTTATTTCTTTGATATTGATTATTATTCACACTCTTTCCCATGCATTCTGTTATATTTGGATTTTTATCTGTTTTCTTTCGCTTGTGCCCCTTGAGAAGGGAAATAACACATTTTCTCATTGCTACTGACAGCCTGAGTTAGGATCCTCCTTAAACTAGAACTCGGTGGACTAAAATTTCAGGCTAAGTTTGCAAAACATGGAAATCCTGACCTCTACTGATTAAGTCACCCAAGCCTTAAAGTACTTTTTAGATGTTGGGCAAAGCAAAGGTCAAAATAAAGAAGAAGCATAATGACCTACATCAAATGTAAAGACCATGTTTAAATGTGACAATAGGAAGGAAGCACCTGAGAATTTGAGAAGGCTAAGAGGAACCAAGATGAAGATGTCATACGTTGGCTAGTCATGCATATTGATGTTCCCCTGCAGAAGGTTTTTGTTCAGCTCTTCAATGGGATTGTAGCACTGTGGACTTGCCACTGCCTGCATAAGAGTTGCAATAATAATCACCTTCATCATCTGCCTCAAGATTGGAGACTGTTAAGACGGCAGATGTTCTAGAGTTTTCAACAGAACCGGAGAATCGTGCTGGGATTCCAGAGGCTCTGCTGCTATCACCATATATAAGGAGTTTGGGGGCACTGCTAGGCTTCTGTTGATACCAGGAGGAATACCCTGATCCAATTGTTCCACTGCTTATAGTACAAGAGATTTTGATTGTCCCTCCAGGAAATCCAGACACAGAAGCTGGTTGATTCAGGACAAACTGGGAAAAGGTCCCTGAAAAAAAGCAAAGATGACAGGACAATTCAATCAGCATGACCTTAATTGGACCCAGGAGAAATGTATGGTAGGAACAGAAATCAGAAGTCAAGGAAGTAGAGGAGAAACTACTTCTCTGAATTTTTAGGTGATGGAGGAAGAGTGTAAGACCCAGGTTTTTTTTTTTAAAGTAAATATCAATTACCCAAAAAGGAAGAGAAGAAGATGAGAAGAGGCAGCCAGGCCATGGTGGAAGATGGGGGTCAGGAATGAATTGTCTGCAGATCCATCCGTTCTCTCTGCTCTTAAGCCTTTTGCCAGTGGGGAATTCAAATTCATGCAAATTATCTGACTGCTCATTGAATCTTCCTCAGATATCAAAAGGCCTCCTTCAGCTAAAAGGAAAGACCCTTCCTTGAAGGTTCCTTTCTGCCTGAGAAAGGGCTGGACTAGAAGACCTCCAAAATCCCTTCCAACTCTGTTATTCCCTTTGAGTATCATGATATGCTGATGCAGCCTTTGAGGAGAGCTGTTTTGTTGAGCGAGAACATTTGAGAAGGACTTTAGCTCACCTGAGATGTAGATAGCCTGCATGAGATTTATCTTCTTGATCCTTCCTTGTTCAGGCTGAGACAGATCCCTCTCAGCTTTTAAGGCAAATTATGGCCTTCAGGAATGTTGGGAATGACAACCGTCTTTGTTAGGTCACAAGTTCATGTTTTCCTGAAAAGTCATTGTGTTAATCCCATGGGATCTCCAAGAGTAGAAAAAAATTCAGTTCAGAGCCCACATGAACTGCTAAGGTTGGAGCTGGTGTCCCACCATAATATAAAAAGGAAGCTCAATCCATTTATTTATTTCTTTGATATTGATTATTATTCACACTCTTTCCCATGCATTCTGTTATATTTGGATTTTTATCTGTTTTCTTTCGCTTGTGCCCCTTGAGAAGGGAAATAACATGTTTTCTCATTGTTACTGATAGCCTGAATTAGGAGCCTCCTTCAACTAATAGTAATAATAATAATAATTTTATTTATTTACCGCCCTCCTCCCGAAGGACTCGGGATGATGTACAGCCAAAATTAAAACATAAATATACAATATCATAGTTAAAATTAATTAAAATCATTAAATGGTTTTGGCGAATTTTAAAACCCAAAGTTAAAACCCAATTTAAAATCATTTAATTTGACAGCCCCGCCTTTTGGAACAGTAGGGTCTTGAGGGCACAGTGAAAGACCCAGAGATCAGAGATGTTACGAATATCTGGGGGCAATTAATTCTAAAGGGCTCCGACAGAGAAGGCGCTTCTCCTGGGTGTCGCCAGCTGGCATAACTTGGCCAATGGCACTCTGAGGAGTCCCTCTCCGTGGGAGCGAACTGGTCCCACAGTTAGACACAGTCCAACAACTAGAACTCGATGGACTAAAATTTCAGACTAAGTTTGCAAAACGTGGCAATCCTGACCTCTACTGGTTGTGTCACCCAAGCCTCAAAGTACTTTTGAGGAGTTGGGCAAAGCAGAGGTCAAAATAAAGAAGAAGCATAGTGACCTACATCAAATGTAAATACCATGTTTAAATTTATTTTGTCATTGATCGTAAAGGAGGTGGATGAGAAGGAAGAATGGGAACAGAGGGGAACATAGTTATGACCCTAACCTTAACCCGAACCCTAACTCTAACCCTATAAAACCATTTAAATTTTAAAATAAAACCATAGAAATTTTTTAAAAACACCCAACATTTAAGACCAACACAATCAACAAAGGAGAGTCCAGTTGTAGGCAATTTGAGAGGGACTGAAGATGCTCAAGGAGACAGAATTGGGTGAACTATTGACAGAGCCAGAAAAATGAGTGGAGATTTTAAAGAATCTCTTATTTTGCTCATGTTTCTGATGAGGGCATTGCTGATCCCAGGAGTTGTATTAATCTCCCATATTTCCACTCATTTTGTTACAACAAATCGTGACTGTTTCTCTGTAGGATGCTGAAAGAGAAGGGGGACGATTAAGGAGAACCTGGGCCAAAAGATCTGAAAGGAAGCAAAGAGAAAGTTTTGGTCAAAGGGGGGAAATTCCAAAGGGCAGAGAAACATTAGATGGGAAAGGGAAGAGTGAAGGACTCCAAAGAATCTTCCCTGATCAGAATTGATCAATAAGAACCAAAATGTGAGCGTTCTAGATCAGAAGGGGTGATGCTAGACAATGAAAACTTTTCCCTCACTATGGCAGAGTGGACAGAGAAGAAGAGGAGGAGACATGGCTAGGTTGTTGTTGCAATGTGGGATAAAGATCCACAATATGGCTGTTGTCTCCAAACAACTGTTATCAGAAATGATCTGGGTGAATCTCTCTGATAAATGATTCATAATCCATAATTGAATGGATCCCTTTCATTCCATCCACCCGGAAATCCCAGACCGATTATAACACCCTTCTCGAATTCAGATACAATCAGACCTCTAAGAGTCTAGGTGAGTGTGACAATAGGAAGGAAGCACTTGAGAATTTGAGAAGGCTAAGAGGAACCAAGAAGGGGATGTCACACATTGGCTAGTCATGTGTATTAGTGTTCCCCTGCAGAAGGTTTTTGTTCAGCCCCTCAATGGGATTGTAGCACTGTGTACGTGCTACTGCCTGTATACGAGAGGCAATAATAATCAGCTTCATCATCTGCCTCAGGATTGGAGATGCTTAAGACGGCAGATGTTCTAGAGTTTTCAACAGAACCGGAGAATCGTGCTGGGATTCCAGAGGGTCTGCTGCTATCATGATATATAAGGAGTTTGGGGGCACCGCCAGGCTTCTGTTGATACCAGGAGGATTCGTATGTTCCAATTGTTACACTGCTTTTAGTACAAGGGATTCGGATTGTCCCTCCAGGAGATCCAGAAACAGAAACTGGTTGATTCAGGACAAACTGGGAAAAAGTCCCTGAAAGAAAGCAAAGGTGACAGGAAAGACTCAGTCAGCAAAATGTTCACTTCAGCAACAGAAACAGATGTGGTAGGAAGAGAAATGTGAAAGTCAATGTAGAGGAGAAAGCACTTCTCTGAATTATTAGGAGATGGGGAAAGACTCTAAGTCATAGCCATTTTTAGCAGACATCCCAAATCAACAATTACCCATAAAGTAAGTGGAGAGGATGAGAAGAGGCACCCAAGCCATGGTGGAAGTCAGAGTTGAATTGTCTGCAGATCCAGCTGTGCTCTCTGCTCTTAAGCCTTTTGCCAGTGGGGAATTCAAATTCATGCAAATGACCCGCCTGCTCATTCAATCTTCCTCAGATATGAGAGCCTACTTGAGATAAAAGGAAAGATCGTCCTTTGAAGTTTCCCTCTCTTCAAACATTCAGATTTGCTGGGGGAGCTTTTGTGGACACTCCCTTAATAATAATAGCATTGCACATCGTTATCCTCCTCATCCTAATGCCAACAGTTATCATCTAATTTCTACTTCTATCTTAACATATTTTCTATTCTTCTTTGATCTTCTTTTATTTCCAGTTCCCCTTTTTACTCTCTAACCATTGATAGAATACTTCCCATATCGTATAATATTCAGTTTGTTCTTTGTCCTTAATTGCTAGTGCTAATCTGTTCATTTCTGCACATTCTAATCACCTTCTCCCTCAATAGGAATCTCTTCACTCTTCCAAGGTTGTGCAAATACAATTCTAACTGCCGTTAGAACCTGGATAATGAAATAAGTATTCTCTTTATTATAGCTTTTGGGTAAAATCCCCAGCAAAGAATATCTGCATTGACAAAAAGACTCCAATCAATGTGGAATATAACTAAACTGGTACGGTTTCTCCAAGGATTATCACATTGCCTTGCTTCCTTGCCTCACAGGTTTTCTAGTAGTCCACCCCACTGCTCGAGCAGGATACCCTATATCAGTCATGGCTAACCTTTTTGCTGTTGCATGCCAAAAAGCGGGGGGAGCGCGGGGGAGTCGCACACATGTGTGCCCACACCCATAATTAAATGCCCCCTGCCCCCTGCCCCCCCGTACTCCCCCCGCTTTTGGCACGCAATGGCAAAAATGCTACCAGTGGGCCCGGTAGGCCGTTTTTCACTTTCCCAAGGCTCCAGAGCCTTTCTTGGAGCCTGGGGAGGGCAAAAACAGCCTTCTCCACCCCCAGAAGCCCTCTGAAGGCCAGAAACGACCCATTTCCTGACTTCCAGTGGGCCAGGAATCAGATGGCCAGCGTGCGCATGCACGCTGAAGCTGAGCTAGGGCAATGCTCGTGTGCCCACAGATATAGCTCCGTGTGCCACCTGTGGCACGCATGCCTTAGGTTCGTCATCACAGCCCTATATCATTTCAGATAAATGTTTGGCCAGTCTCTTTTTCAAAGACTTCAGTGAGGGAGCACTCACAACCCCTGAAGGCAAGGCATTCCACTGGTTAATTCTTCTCACCATTAGGAAATCTCTCCTTGGTTCTAGGTTGCTTCTCTCCTTGGTTAGTTTCTATCCATTGTTTCTTGTCTTGCCTTTTGGTGCTTTGGAAAATAGTTTTACATCCCTTCTCTTTGTAGGAGCCGCTCAAATATTAGAACAGTGCTCTCATGTCTCACCTAGTCCTTCTTTTCACTGGACTAGGCAAACCCAATTCCTGCAGCCATTCTTCATACATTTTGGCATTTACATTTGGATGCTGCATTCCGGGTATACAGTGGTGAAATTCAGATTTTCTTACTACTGGTTCTGTGGGCGTGGCTTGGTGGGTGTGGCAAGAGAAGGATACTGCAAAATCTCCATTTCTACCCTACTCCAGGGGAAGGATACTGCAAAATCCCCATTCCCTCCCCACTCCTGGGGTAAGGATACTGCAAAATCTCCATTCCCACCCCCACTCTGGGACCAGCCAGAGATAGTATTTGCTGGTTCTCCGAACTACTCAAAATTTCCACTACGTTTCTTCAGAATCTGTCAGAACCTGCTGGATTTCCCCCCTGCAAGTATGGTCTTACTAAGGCCTTACTAAGTAAAGTGGTACTAGAATTTCACATGATCTTGATGATGATGATGATGATGATGATTTATTTTATTTATTTATTTATTTATTTATATTTATATGCCGCCCTTCTCCGGAGACTCAGGGCGGCTTACAATGCGTTAAGCAATAGCCTTCATACTTTTGTATATTTATACAAAGTCAGCTTATTGCCCCCACAAACTGGGTCCTCATTTTACCTACCTTAGAAAGAATGGAAGGCTGAGTCAACCTTGAGCCTGGTGGGATTTGAACTCGCAGTAATTGCAGGCAGCTGGATGTTAAATGCTGCCTTAATAGGAGGCATTAGCCTGCTATGCCACTCAGGCTCCCTTTATTATTATTATTATTATTATTATTATTATTATTATTATTATTTAAATTTATATAATTCTAGCCTTTCTATTAATGCAGCCCCGGATTGCATACCAGGATAAACCATCTTTGGCATTTTCTCCTTTATTTTATTTATTTTATTTTAGTATTCATATTTCTATGCCACCCATTCTCCGAGGACTCTGGGAGGCTTACAACAATCGACAGTATACTAAATAGCATCTTCCCCCCAAGAATCTGGGTCCTCATTTTACCCACCTCGGAAGGATGGAAGGCTGAGTCGACCTTGAGCCGGTGAGATTTGATCCTGCTGATCTGCTGAACTAGCAGTACAGCACTCTAACCACTGCGCCACCTCGGCTCTTTCTCGGTCCTTGTCTCTAAGACCCCCTTGAGTACTTGATGTTGAGTTTAGAAAGAGCTGTTTCTGTTTAATGGCAGAGGACAAGGAATCAGCCACTTTTTAAAATTATGATCACAAGAGCAAAGTACACCATAAAGCGAAATGATAAACTACTTGTGTTAGCCAGGAAAGTCAATTTTAGGAAGACGTAGTAGAGGGAAGACAATGTCTCTGTTTTTTTTAAAAAAAAAATGAGAGAAGATACAAACACGTCACTTCTTGGTGGGTATAAGGTCTTCTTTATTAGATGGGAAACCAAACCAATGAAAGGGTTTCACTTCCTTTCAAGGGTTCTTGTCTCACTTCTCTATTCGAATCAAGCACCGTGCACTCGTTCCCTGTCCAAAGAAAACAGTAATAAGTGGCCTCGTCATCCGCCGAGGCCCCCGTGATGGTCAAAGACATGGTGTTCCCTGATCTGGAGCCAGAGAAACGATCTGGAATGCCTGTTGCTCTGATGTTGATGTCGTATATTATGAGCTTTGGGATCTGCTCTCCCTTCTGCCGGAGCCATCGTGGGTAGTTTTCGTCCGCGATGGTTCCACCACCATATCTACAGGACACGGTGATGGTCCTTCCTGAAGCTACAACATCTGGATCTTTCAAGCTGTGCAGCTGCTGGGTGCTGGCTCCTGAAAGAGGACGTGGAATTTAGGGAACAAAGAGAGAACAAGGAATTAAGGAACATAAGGTGAATCTACGCTATTACAGCCAAACCCCAGCCAGCATTTGCTGCACGGCATTCCACATGGAGACCATCGAAAGGATTTTTCCCTTCTATCGCCTGATTCTCTTGGTCTCACCTAAGGAAGACAGGATGGTGAAGAGCAGAAGAACCCAAGCCATGGTGGACCATGAGATGATCTTCCTCAATGAATCCATCAGTCATTGGCTTCAACCTGGCCTCTCTTAAATCCCTAGAGGGGAGGAATCTAATTAGCATGCAAATGAGGTTTTTTTTTAAAAAAAAAAAAACCATGCTGATCCCTACCCTTTACCAAATAGGAAGATTGTTCATTGTCACTGCGTTCTTGTATTTCCCAGCTGAGCTCTCATCTTCTGGACTATTACACTTGCCGTAGATGTTCAGAAGTTCTTATCTCTCTAAGCTAACTGCGCAGCCTCCTCCACATTCCTTTTCTAGCCTTCTTATTCCTTTGTTCTCCCTGCCAAGAGGTGAGGCAGGAACGCTGGCAAGATGTAGCTAATTAGGTAGCCAATTAGCTAACAAGAGTTATCTTTATTTTTACTTTTACAATAAAATGAGTTTTCTTAGAAATACTTCTTCGGGTTTTATTTTCTTAATGTATACTTTCAAGGAAAGCCACGGTCCAAACCTCTAAACCGGGGTGCGATTATCCCAGAGCCAGGATGGGATCAATCAACTCCCTGACAGTTCAGCTAATTAAAGGTGCAGCCCGTACCTTATTGATCAATATGTGATATTTGTGGACTTAAGAGATCAATAGATGAGCTGGTTGAATAACAGTTCAGAGCAAAAACTGGAGAATCCTAGGATGACGTCCCAACCAGTGTTGAAAACTAAATGTTTTTACTACCAGTTCTGGGGGCATCGCTTGGTGGGCATGGTGTGGCTTGGTGGGTGTAGCAGGGGAAGGATACTGCAAAATCTCCATTCCCTTCCCACTCCAGGGGCCAGCCAGAGGTGGTATTTGCCGGTTCTCTGAACTACTCAAAATTTCCGCTACCAGTTCTCCGAACCGCTCAAAATTTCCACCACCGGTTCTCTGAACTGCTCAAAATTTCTGCTACCGGTTCTCCAGAACCTGTCAGAACCTGCTGGATTTCACCCCTGGTCCCAACTCTATCATTAAGATCACGGGGTTGTTTTTGCTCATGTTTCTCATTTGCCCTATTTCAGTCTTTATAATATTTATGAGAATAGTAAAAAAAAAAAAAAAAAAACTCATGAAAATATATTTCAGGAGGGACAATATATCAGCCTAAGGAATACTCCCAAGATTCTTGTTCAGGACTGGAACCCAGATTTATTTAGTTGTTTAAATTTACTAATAATACATGCATTCTGTTATATTTTGGTTTTTCCCCAGTTTTTGCTAGTTATGTTTAGAATAACAGAGTTGGAAGGGACCTTGGAGGTCTTCTAGTCCAACCCCCTATTTAGGAGGAAACCATACATCAATTTAGACACATGGTTATCCAACATCTTAAAAATGTCCAGTGTTGGAGCATTCACGATTTCTGGAGGCAAGTTGTTCCATTAATTAATTGTTCTAACTGTCAGGAAGTTTCTCCTAATTCTAAGTTGCTTCTCTCCTTAATTAGTTTCCACCCATTGCTTCTTGTCCTGCCTTCAGGTGCTTGTTCCTGAGAAGAAAAATATGATGTTGAAAGGTAGCCAAAGAAAATGCGTGCGCGCTCACATTTTCAGCAAACCGGTGGTGAAATTATTTGAAACCCACCACTGATAGTGACACCTACATGAAATGAAAAGGACAATTTTACACCCACTTTTTCATGGCTCCAAAGGAGGTGGATGAGATGGAGGAATGGAAAGGGGAGCATAGTTATGACCTAGAAAACCATAGAATTTAAAAAAAAAATAACAAAAACCTCGAAGTTTAAGACAAAACCAAACCAGCAGAGGAACGTCCTGCTCTAGTCAATGAAAGGGAGATTGCTGATGGTCAAGGAGGCAAAATTGGAAGAACTGTTGACGAGAACTGAGTTTAGATTTTGAAGGCTCATATATCAGAGGTGGGGGAGCAGATGGGGACTGCAGCCAAGAAATTAAAAGACGCTTGCTCCTGGGGAGGAAAGCCATGGCAAAGCTCGACAGCATTCTAAAAAGCAGAGACATCACCCTGCCAACAAAAGTCAAGGCGATGGTTTCCCCAGTTGCAATGGATGGCTGTGAAAATTGGAGCATAAGGAAGGCTGAAGGCCAAAGAATGGAGGCCTTGGAACTCTGGTGCTGGAGAAGGCTCCTGCGAGTCCCTTGGACTGCAAGGCGATCCAACCGGTCAGTCTTAGAGGAGATCAACCCCGACTTCTCTGTAGAAGGCCAGATCCTGAAGAGGAAACTCAAATACTTTGGCCACCTAATGAGAAGGAAGGACTCCCTGGAGAAGAGCCTAATGCTGGGAAAGATTGAGGCCAAAGAAGAAGGGGACGGCAGAGAAGGAGGTGGCTGGATGGAGTCACTGAAGCAGTCAGTGTGAGCTTAAATGGACTCCAGAGGAGGGTAGAGGACAGGAAGGCCTGGAGGAAAGTTATCCATGGGGTCATGATGGGTGGGACACGACTTTGCAACGAACAACAACAACAACATATCAAAGGTATGATGGCACTGCTGATCCCAGGAGGTGTATTAATCTCCAATGTCTCCACTCCTTTTGAGACAAGAGATGCTGACTCTTTCTCCAATGAATGCCGAAACAGAAGTGAGCTGATTAAGACAACCTGGACCAAATGTTCCTGAAAGAAAGATGTAGCCAAAATTCAACGGACCCCTTTCATTCCACCAAGTCCTACTTCTCTTGAAATTTGCAGTGCCCTTCTGAAACTCAGATACCATCACATCCCCAAGGGAGTGACAGCAACAAGGAAGCACCTGACAGTTTGAGAAGGCGAAGAGGAACCCAAAAACAAGACTTCACACATTTGCAAGCCAGGTTTTTATTCAGCTCTTCGGTGGGGTTGTAGCATTGTGCATTTGCCATCGCCTGTAGGAGACGAGCAGTAATAATCAGCTTCATCATCTGCCTCAAGATTGGAGATGTTTAACACGGCAGATTTGTCAGAGTTTTCGAGAGAACCCGAAAATCGTTCTGGGATTCCATCGGCTGTAGCGCCATCAAGAAATATAAGAAGTTTGGGGGCACTTCCTGGCTTCTTTTGATACCACGATGAATACCCACTCTGAATAGTTCCATTGCTTATAGAACAATTGATTAGGATTGTTCCTCCAAGAGGTCCAGACAAAGAAGTTGGCTGAGTCAGGACGAACTGGGAAAAAGTTCCTGAAAGAAACAAAAAATGACAGGAAGGACTCAATCGGTGCAATGTTCTTTTGAACAAAGGGGGGAAATGTGAATTCGGAACAAAAACCTGAAGCCAAAGAAGTAGAGGGGAAACCACTTCTCTGAATTATTCAGAGAGTGTAAATCCCAGCCGTTTTCGGTAGATATCCCAAGTCATCAGTTACCCATAAAGTAAGAGAAGAAGATGAGAAGAAAAGACACCCAAGCCATGGTTGGAGATGGAGTTAGGGTTGAATTGTCTGCAGATCCAGCTGCCCGCTCTGGTCTTAAGCCTTTTGCCAGTGGGAAAGTCAAATATATGCAAATGTTCTGCCTGCTCGTTGAATCTTCCTCAGATATCAAAGCCTGCTTCAGGTAAAGAGAAAACCCATCCTTTGGAGATTCCTTCTCTTTGAGTATTAGAATTTGCCGAGGTAGAGTTTGACGTTTGAAACCCCTGTTCTAGGATATAAACCATCCTTGTGATTAGTATTATTCCAAAGTAGGGACAGTAGCCTTCTCTAGTGAAGAAAACATGTTTTCTCATTACCAAGATACTGTCAACATAAATAACAAGCATCCTTAAACTGGTACTCTGTAGAAAACATGGAAACTCTGACCTCCACCAGATATGTCACTGTAAAGGTAAAGGTTCCCCTCACATATATGTGCTAGTCATTCCCGAACTCTAGGGGGCGGTGCTCATCTCCGTTTCAAAGCCGAAGAGCCAGCACTGTCCGAAGACGTCTCCGTAGTCATGTGGCCGGCATGACTAAATGCTAAACCCACACGGAACGCTGTTACTTTCCCACCAAAGGTGGTCCCTATTTTTTCTACTTGCATTTTTTACGTGCTTTCGAACTGCTAGGTTGGCAGAAGCTGGAACAAGTAACGGGAGCTCACCCCATTACGTGGCACTAGGGATTCGAACCGCTGAACTGCCGACCTTTTGATCGAAAAGCTCAGCGTCTTAGCCACTGAGCCACCACATCCCCTACATGTCACTATAGCTGAAGTTGTTTGTTTGTTTGTTTGTTTGTTTGTTTTGTATTGGGTGAATCAGGCGCCAACGTTCTCTTTGTCAAAATAAAGAAGAAGCAGAGTGACCGAAGAGCCTTGGATAGTACAGTGGTCTAAAGCCCTGTTATTAACATCAGCTGCCTGCAATTATTGCAGGTTCGAATCTCACCAAGGCTCAAGGTTGACTCAGCCTTCCATCCTTTCTAAGGTAGGTAAATTGAGGACCCAGTTTGTGGGGGCAATAAGCTGACTTTGTATAAATATACAAAAGTATGAAGGCTATTGCTTAGCGCATTGTAAGCCGCCCTGAGTCTCCGGAGAAGGGCGGCATATAAATCAAATTAAAAAAAAAAATGAAAGGATGCTGAAAGAGAGGGGGGACAATTAAAGACAACCGGGGTCAAAAGATCTGAAAGGAAGCAAAGAGAAAGATTCAGTCAAAGTGGTGTAATTCCAAAGGGTGGAGAAACATTAGATGTGAAAGGGAAACGTGAAGGACTCCAAAGAAGCTTCCCTGAACAAAATTGATCAATAAGAACCAAAATGTGGGTGTTTCAGATCAGAAGGTGTTGATGTTAGACAATCAAAAATTGTCCAACACCATTGCAGTAAGCAGAGAAGATCAGGAGACCTAGCTGGGTCATAGTTGACATGTGGGATAAAGATGGACAATATAGCTACTTTTCTTCAAATAGTCCATTACGTGAGGTCCTCTGGGTGAATCTGTATGTAAACTGAAATGTAGCCATAATCCAACCAATCCTTTTCCTTCCACCCACCATGGAATCCCTGACCCATCATAACAACCTTCTGGAATTGAGATACCAACACATCCCTAAGAGTCTAAGTGGGTGTGACAGCAGGAAGGAAACACCTGAGAATTTGAGAAGGTTAAGAAGAGGAACCAAGAACAAGATGTCACACATTGGTTACTCGTGCATATTGGTGTTCACTGCTGCAATGTTTTTGTTCATCTCTTCAGCGGGATTATAGCATTGTGTACTTGTAATTACCAAGATAATACAGGCAATAATAATCAGCTTCATCTTCTGCCTCAAGATTGGAGATGCTTAATGTTATGTCCTTATAAGGACATCCGGCCGGGGATTGGTTAATCCTCCGGGCGGGAAAGTTAAACTGCTGTCATTGGACGGCTGGTCTGCCGGAGCGCTATAAAAGGGCTCCGGCAGCACAGCCGTTCGTCTGTTCTGACTTAGTTTAAGAGCTGAATAAACTTGTTGAGCAGACCCCGCTGGTCTTGTCTTCTTTCCTGCGCCTGATCTAACACTTAAGATGGCAGATGTTCTAGAGTTTTCAACAGAACCGGAGAATCGTGCTGGGATTCCAGAAGGTCTGCTACTATCATTATATATAAGAAGTTTGGGGGCACCGCCAGGCTTTTGTTGATGCCAGGAGGAATACCTTGATGCAATTGTTCCACTGCTTATAGAACAAGTGATTCGGATTGTCCCTCCAAAAGATCCAGACACAGAAGATGGTTGAGTCATGACAACTTGGGAAAAACTCCCTGAAAAAAAAAAAAACAAAGATGACAGGAGGATTCAATCAATGTTCACTGAACGTAGGAGAAATGTGTGGTACGATCAGAAATCTGAAGTCAAAGAAGTAGAGGAGAAAGCAGATGGAGGGAGAGTGGAAATTCCAGTCATTTTTAATGGATATCCCAAGTCGGAAGTTACCCATAAAATAAGAGGAGAGGATGAAAAGAAGAGGCAGCCAAGCCATGGTTGGAGATGGAGTCAAGGTTGAATTTTCTGCAGATCCAGCTGTCCTCTCTGTTCTTAAGCCTTTTGCCAGTGTGCGGAATTCAAATTCATGCAAATGTTCTGCCTGCTCATCAGTTTTTCCTCAAATAGGAGACCCTGCTTCAGATGAAAAGAAAGACCATCCGTTGAAGATCCCTTCTCTTCAAGCATTAGTATTCGCTGGTGGAGCTTTTGAGGACATTCCCCTGTTTTCCAGAGCAAGGACACTTGGGAAGGACTTTAGCTACCTGCAGAATACAGGATGTTGGATAACCATTTGTCTGAAGTGGTGTAGGGTTTCCTGCCTAAGCAGGGGGTTGGACTAGAAGACCTCCAAGGTCCCTTCCAACTATTCTATTCTATTCTATTCTATTCTATTCTATTCTATTCTATTCT
>WNWU01019579.1:0-13240 GCA_012654045.1 Ptyas mucosa
TGTATTTTTGCAGGCATTGATCTACTCATGTATTTTTGCAGGCACTGATCTATTCATGTATTTTTGCAGGCATTGGTTTACCCATTTATTTTTGCAGGCACCGGTCTACTCATTTGTTTTCTTTTAACACTGATCAGCTGTAGGGCGGCCCTCTGAAGCTCCGCGGCAAGAGTTTAAACAGTTTTTTTCCCTCTAGCCATCAGCTGGGACTCAGGGGACAGCAATAGATTGGGGGTGGGGCCAAATAAAAGGTAAGAATAACGCAGGGGGGCGGGGGGGCAGAACCGGTTCGGTGACGTCATATCGTCACCGCTACCGGCTCAGCAGAATCGGGCGGAACCTGTTGGAACCCACCACTGTGTTATACCCAATTCACTGTGTTTCAATGTATTCCAAAGAATTGATTGTGTTCCACTGCTTGGTTGAGAGTGAGGTCAGAGTGGTTGTTGACCAGGGCTGTGAGAGGCCGTAAGCCGAACCTGGAAACACGTGCAACAACACCTCAGTTGATTTGTGTCTCAGTCGTGCATTGAATCAAGCTTTCTAAGGACTTCTACGTTCCTCTGCTGTGGAAGACGAGAGGAGGTTTTTGTCTCAGTTCCTCATCAGATTGTACCACCGTGCAACGAGCTGGCACTGCCATGCCACATTAAACAGTAAAAATCAGCCTCGTCTTCAGCCTTGATTCCAGTGATGGTTAAATAGCCAGTGGATCCTGAGGCAGAAGCCGTGAACCGATCTAGGATCCCGTCACCCCTGTTTCCACCAGAACGGCCCACATAGCGAGGAACCTGCCCAGACTTCTGTTGGTACCAGGAAATAACATTCACGCTTCCACTAACAGTGCAGGATAATTTTGTTGTTTGTCCCAGAGCGACAGATCTGGAGGCTGGCTGGATCCAGGCTGGCTGCGAACTGACCCCTTGGAGAAGAGAAAGCAACAGATATTTGACTCATTTTCCAGTCTTTTGGAACGCCAGCAAAATATAGTATTTTTTAAAAAAGTTTTTTATTTTAAACACATTAAAAACCAAACATAGACATACAATATTTATAGAATAACAACAACAACAACAACAACAACAACAACAACAACAATAATATCACTTTTTTTCAGTTGTGTATAGTGGTCCATTCTTTCTATTCAGCAATATTTACAGAGATTTTAGTTTTAACTTATTTAATGTTCATTTTCTGCTTTCTATCGTTCCTTCTATCCTATAAATGGATCGTACACATTTTTCCCCCTCCTTTCTTCATTCATTTATCTGGTTTCCTTATTTTTCAACCATTCATACCATCTACTCCATACCTTATAGTGCTTTGATTCGTCTTTCCCCTTAATTTCTTTAGTTAATTCATCTAATTCTGCGCATTCCAGAATTTTCTTAATTAAATCCTCTTCAGATGGTAAGTTGCACCGCATTTCTACTAGCAATGCTCAATGTCCGTGCCTGCTTACCTGAGTAGTAATGGAGAAATGCAAAGAGAAATATTGACCAGATCATGGTAGGTTATCTATAGCAGCAGATTTAGACAGATGAAAATGATGTTTATTGTGGTCCTCCTACAATAAATGATGTTTATTGGGGTTCTTTCTCCTCCAGCGCTCTTAAATCTTCTCAGGAGGCATCAATGATATCAATGCAAATGTTTTGGGTTTTGTTGACTTGGCTAGCCATGCATGACACCTTCCTAGCAGAAGCAAATGACCAGAGGAGAAATTTGCATCAACAAAATTCATGCGTCCATTAAGAGACAAAGGCTTGGTTCCCTGGCAGGAAACAGAACCAGGGGTCCCCAAATCAGAAAAGATCCACTCAGTAGAACTACAAGTTCAATTGTGTTTCCTAACGTGAGGATCTAAGCATTAAAAAAAAAAAAATCACGTTTGTGAGAGTTTTAATTATCAGGCAAGACTTGCTGTTTTAAATGGAAAAGTTCATTGATAGGAAACAACCAACCTAGAACAAATAAAAAAAGAGAAAACAGAGAAAAGATTTAACATGTCATAATTACATTGCTGAAAGTAAATATGCACCATAAAAAGGTAAAGATAAAGGTTCTCCTCACACATCTGTGCTAGTCGTTCCTGACTCTAGGGGGCGGTGCTCATCTCCGTTTCAAAGCTGAAGAGCCAGCGCTGCCCAGAGATGTCTCCGTGGTCATGTGGCCGGCATGATTCAACGCCAAAGGTGCACGGAACGCTGTTCCCTTCCCACCAAAGGTGGTCCCTGTTTTTCTACTTGCATTTTTTACCTGCTTTCGAACTGCTGGTTGGCAGAAGCTGGGACAAGTCACGGGAGCTCACCCCGTTACGCGGCACTAGGGATTCGAACCATTGAACTGCTGGCCTTTCGATCGAATTTCTTAGCTGCACTCCCTATCTGTGGTGATCTTGGAGCCCAGGAAAATAAAATCTGTCACTACCTCCATTTCTTCCCCATCTATTTGCCAGGAATTGAGATGGAGGGATGCCATGATTTTAGTTTTCTTAATATTGAGTTTCAAGCCAACTTTTGCACTCTCCTTCTTCATCAACATCGAGGCTTTTTAGTTCCTGAAGTGGGCATGTTCCCTCTGGTGGGCATGAAGGGACTCTTGATGCGTTTGACCCCTGCCTTGGGCTCTGCCTGGATCTCTCCCACAAAACCAGCTGTATCATACTTCTGTTGTGGCCTGTACGTGGCCTGTGCAGTTAGTAGCTGATTCAGACAGTGAGAAGGCTGGTGTGGTGTTGCGCCAGCAGCCTGTGCAGCTGGTACCCAAGTCAGACAATAAGGAGGCTGGAGAAGATGTGGTGCCAGAGGTGGGGATTCAGCCAGGACCTTCAGAACCTCCAGAAGCTCCCTTAAGTGAAGAGGATGAAGAGGAGGAGCCTCTTCTCAATGCACGGGTGCGCAGAGCTGCCAAAAGGCAGGAGTGGCTCCTCAGGAGGAGGTCTCCTCGAGAGTCAGGCTTGGGGCTAATTGGCCACTCCCTTAGCCTATTTAAGGAGGAACGCCGACTGAAGCAATTTGCAGGGAACAACTTCATTCACATACCTTCGTGTCTTGTCTTGCTTATCTTATCAGCTTCCTGCAAATTGCTTCTGGGCATTCTACCAACCACAGTAAGCTTTCAGTATTATTCTTTGAAATCTTGGCGGCGGTTAATGCAGTTAATTAACAGCCGTTGTTGTAAAAGACTGGTTTATTTAGTAAACTAAGGTTTGAACGGACTTTGTGTGTGCTGCATTCTTTGGGGTCCGTAGCTGGGGCAGAACAATTTCATTGGCTCCTTGGTCATTTGCTACCCACTCTACCTTTCCCTTGTAGACTTACGTTGACATTTTGATTTATTCACAAAGACAAAGCATTCCTTAAGGCCATGTGAACGTCAACCATTGTTCATCCCAGTCCTTGGATTTCAGAAATGACACCTTCTCAGGTATGCATGTAAAAAAGAGCTTTATTCAAACACAAAAACCCCAACTTTTGATGCATGCAAACAACCTTTGCTCTTTCCCCCACTTTCCCCCACTTTTGTGGCTGTTCTTTTCCAGCCATTACAATAGAAGTTTTTGACGATTCCAAATTTGGTGAGGTTTTTTTTTAAAAATATATTGAAAAAAGTTACTTTCCAACATTCGGATGGCTCTCTAAATTCAGGGCAAATAATTTCAAGCAGCTTCAACCCCGCAAAAGGAACAGGTATAACACTCCAGTAAATCGCCGCAACGGATGCGAACAATTTGCTAAACTTTCTAGATGAAATAGACATCCAGTTAAGATCGTTCCATTTCATGTTTTCTTGTATTCGATCCTCTCTACTTTCACCTCATCCCCGATGAGTTGATACACATAAGTTACCACCATGGAGGACTGAACATCCATCAGAACGAACGACGGAATTATATCCCTGGAAAAAAAAAAAGAAACATTTGTAGTTAAAACAGGAAGCCATTTCTCCAAAATTTGCAGTATTGGTTCATTAAAAAAAAACAGTCTTAATAAAACCAGGTCTGAATTTCTATCACATACATTATGCTAACCTATGACATACTATCAAACTGGTCAGTCCTAGAGGAGATCAACCCTGATTGCTCTTCAGAAGGCCGGATCCTGAAGAGGAAACTCAAATACTTTGGCCGCCTAATGAGAAGGAAGGACTCCCTGGAGAAGAGCCGAATGCTGGGAACGATGGAGGTCAAAAGAAAAAGGGGATGGCAGAGAAGGAGGTGGCTGGATGGAGTCACTGAAGCAGTCGGTGTGAGTTTAAATGGACTCCAGAGGATGGTAGAGGACAGGAAGGCCTGGAGGAACGTTGTCCATGGGGTCGCGATGAGTCAGACACGACTTCGCGATTAACAATGCAAAAACACCATCAGATCAACTTATAATAAATAAGATATTGAATTGTGCCGAATTGGATAAATTAACGTATACCCTAAGAGAGAAAAAAACAATCCATATACTACAGTAACTGGGAACGCTAAAGAAGAGGACAAACATAGACTAAACAATATAGTATTACATACATACTTTGTCATAATTAGATAGCGTTCGGTATTTAAAATAGTCAATGTTATCTGAACAAAAAGATTTACCGGCTTGTAACTATGAATAGGTATGTGGGGGATCGATACGACCCCTGGTTAGTCCTTATATATGGCTGTCTTTATGTGTTGTGTTGTGTACCTATATATAACTCATATCTGTTTGATAATTACATTATATGTTTTTTTTATTTGTAAATAATTAATAAAGATTAAATTTTTAAAAAAAGAACTGGAGGTCGTCCATGACTTTGTGTACCTTGGCTCAACTATCTCTGACACTCTCTCTTTAGATACTGAGCTGAATAAACGTATTGGTAAAGTGGCCACCACATTTTCCAGACTTACAAAGAGAGTATGACTTAATTAGAAGCTGACGGAACATACAACGATCCAGGTCTATAGAGCTTGCGTCCTGAGCATAACTCTGAGCAGTGAGACTTGGACCCTTTACGCATGGCAGGAGAGAAAGTTGAACACCTTTCCTATGCTCTGTCTCCGACGTATTCTTGGCATCACCTGTCGGGACAAAGTTCCAAATAGCGCAGTCTTGGAACGTGCTGGAATTTCTAGCATGTATACACGATTGAAACAGCGACGTCTACGCTGGCTGGGGCATGTCATGAGAATAGCCGATGGTCGGATTCCGAAAGATCTCCTGTATGGAGAATTAGTGCAGGGAAAGCGCCTCAGAGGGAGACCACAGCTGCGATATAAGGATATCTGCAAGAGGGACCTAAAGGCCCTGGGAATGGACGTTAACGACTGGGAAACCTTGACTTCCGATCGTTCAGCTTGGAGGCTATAGACGCAGCACGGCCTTCTCCAATTCGAAGAGATGCTTGTTCGGCAGGCCGAGGCAAAGAGGCAGTCCCGGAACCAGCGAAATCTGGGGGCTGGGCAGGGGACAGAATCAGTGGTGGGATTCAAATAATTTAACAACCGGTTCTCTGCCCTAATGACCAGCTGGGTAGGCGTGGCTCAGTGGTCATGTGACTGTGTGGGCATGGCCAACTCCATGTCACTCACGTTGATGGGTGCTTCACCTTAGCTGTTACAATGTAACAAGGGTTAACCAGAGAGGCAGTTTCTGTAAGCCGGCAGTAAAGATTAGGCTAGAAACAACACCAGAATGTTTCCTTCCTGCCTTCCTTACAGGATTAGCCCTGCAAAATGGAAAAAACAAAAAACAAAAGGAGATTTCTTCCAACAACCGGTTCTCCGAACTGCTTAGAAAGTTAACAACCGGTTCTCCCGAATAGGTGCGAACTGGCTGAATCCCATCACCGGACAGAATGTATCTGCCCTCAGTGTGGAAGGGATGGCCACTCTCGAATTGGCGTTTTTAGTCACCCCAGATGCTGTGTTAGGACCTCTTTCCAGAGCACGATACCATAGTCTCTTGAGACTGAAGGATGCCAATGACTTCACCTTACTTGGGTCTTCTCCAATGTTTTCCATCTGATGGCCATGCCTGATCATCCACCCAACAACTGACAATAAAAAGAGATGCTCTCCCCCCAAAAATCCCTCAGAATGTGTAATTCTCACCTTTGCAGAGCACTGTAGGCCCCTGTAGCTGAACCAGGATTGACGTAGAACTTCTTCTCGTGTTCTATTGCCTCAAACTTGTGAGTGTGTCCAGATATTAAGATGTCCACATCCAGCTGCCTCTGTAGGATTGCCAAGCTGGCCAGATCCCCCCAGGGTATAACTTGATGGCCATGGATCAGACCAATTCTGAACTGTCCGACGGTGACAATTTTCTGCTGCGGGTAACTCGTGCTCTGCAAAGAAGCATGTCAATTATTAGTCAATACAGTAAAATATAGTCCTTGAGAGGTCTTTGATGCTTGCTGGTTTTCTTGCAGGTGTTTCATTACCCAAATTAGGTAACATCATCAGGACTCGCATCAGTGCTAGTGACTGGCACTGATGATGTTATCTAGTTTGGGTAATGGAACATCTGCAAGAAAACAAGCAAGTTCAGAGAATACAAGGACCCCACAACATCATCTCCATCTCCTCCTCCACCACCTCCTCCTCTTCCTCCTCCTCCTCTTCCTCCTCCTCGTCCCCCCTCCTCCTCCCCATCCCTTTTTAGCACTGATGATGTTATTTAGTTTGCATAATGAAACATCTGCAAGAAAATAAGCAAGTTCAGAGAACACAAGGACCCATCATTTCCTCCTCCTCCTCCTCCTCCTCCTCCTCCTCCTCCTCCTCCCATTCCTTTCTAGCACTGAAGATGTTACCTTCAGTGGGTAATGAAACGTCTGCAAGAAAGCTTGCCGAGAGCATCAAAGACTCCTCATGTCAACCCTGAGCTACAAACTTTTTTGTCTTTTAAAGACCCCGTAATTCCTTACATCGGGGTGGAGTTGGGGCAACTGAATGGAGCTGAGTATTTACTGGCCGGATGCCCTTCCTGTCACCAATACAGAGTTCGTAGCAGATAATTAATTACTCATCGTGCCCAGTGAGAGAAATATCTGCCACTATCTAGGATCGAACTCACAGCTTCCTGATTGTGAAATGAACTGCCACCTCTAGGCCACTGCACCACTCAAACCCTCCCAATTGTAGTCATAAGTTGAGGACTATCTGTATTTGCTTGAGATCAGCACAGAACTCATACTGAAATAAAGGCTGAACAGTTTCATCTGAGTCTTTATTTTGAAGTCAAGCATGATGGCTTGTAAGTCGAAATGTATTTATTTATTTTTATTTATTTTATGTAATTTGTACGTCGCCCTATCTCCGTAGACTCAGGGCGGCTCACAACAAATAAAAACAAACCCAATAAAACGTAAAATACATACAGAAAATACACAAATATATAAATATATGATTAAAAAATATATATACTAAAACCCATTAAAATAATCAGACCCCCTCAGTATGTTTTAGCAGATTGTGTGAATGCATCGATTATCATTTTTCAGTATGCTTTTATGAAGGCAATGATTGTGACTCAAACCATCATTTGTAGCCTAGTTCTTAAGGATGCTTCAAAAATATAATAGCTTGCTCTCACGCGGTGTGAGTTCATCCACTGTGGTTCAACATATTTCATTGTAGATCAACCAAAAAAAAAATGATGTTTTGCTCAATAAAACACAGACAGGACAAACCATGGCTTAGGTTAAGAATATAGATTTTGGGAATGAGAGCTGCATATGGCCCTCAAAACATGGCACACACATCAGACCAAATTCTTTTCAAGTTTCCCAAGGAATTCTAATTTTAAGGCAGTAATGGAAAGTTCTAAGTGCCGATCATATAATAAAAGCTGCCATTAGTTTGTATTTACAGCTAATGAAATCAAGTTTATTTGTCAACCCGAGTCCATTTCCTCTTGGGAATGTTAGGTTTCTAGCTCAACAGCCTAATGCTAAAGTTGGCTTAAGTCTAAGGAACATTAAAGAGCCTTGGTGGCGCAGCAGACTGAAGTGCTGTTAACTAGCAGCAGCTGCCTGCAATTACTGCGAGTTCGAATGTCACCAGGCTCAAGGTTGACTCAGCCTTCCATCCTTCCGAGGTAGGTAAAATGAGGACTGGGATTGTGGGGGCAATAAGCTGACTTTGTATTAAAAAGAACACCGCTGGGGGAGGGGGAGGCAAAAGCCTTACTAAGTAGGTTTATACAAAAGTATGAAGGCTATTGCTTAACGCATTGTAAGCCATCCTGAGTCTCCGGAGAAAGGCGGCATATAAACTGAACTAATAAATAAATAAAATAAAGCATTGCTAACCACAATATCAGTAGAAGTTCCAGAACATGGTTTAAAAAACAGATGCTCCATGATCCACCTAGCAACATCAGTGAAACCTTCAGTCAAAGGAATGGATGGTCTTCAATTACCCAAACTAGAACCAGCCACCTTCTCCAACCGCGTACCTCATCAAAGTCCCCTCTAACGATATGGACATCTCCGGCCAGCGTCCTCAAATAATCATAGCTCTCCTTGGTGCAAAGATTCCCAGTGCAAAGGATATGTTGGATCTTGCCTGGAACGAGCAACTTTTTAAACTTGGCGGGAAGGCTGCAACGTCGGTGTGGGATGTGAAAGTCTCCTATCACCAGTACCAGCTGAAGGAGAAAAGAGGTAAAGAAACGCGGCAGATAATCCACTATGACAGGGGTATCAAACTCAAGGATTCTCGGACCGGCCCCTGGGGTGCTTTAAATCTGGCCTGTGAGGACGGTCTGGAAATATCAAAGGACCGGCCCCCAGTGCCTCTGCCAGCCCAAAACAGGCCAAGCGGAGGTTTTATGAGGACCCTTGCATGACCCGTTTTTTCAGCCTCCAGCAACACCAAAAACAGACCGCACGGGGCCTCCGCGTGGCCCATTTTTGACTGAGAGTGTGCTGCAGGAGGCCGAAGATAAGGTATGTTTGGCCCCCATGCCCCGTTTTGGCTGGCAAAGGATGGAGACATCTGTCCCATCTCCCCCAACTCTCCCCGCTGTGTTTAGGACTTTTTGCCTCCTATCCTTGGTCGTGCCCAGTGGAGGGATTCGAGTAATTTAACAACCGGTTCTCTGCCCCAATGATTTCTTCCAACAACCAGTTTGCCAAACTGCTCAGAAAGTTAACAACCGGTTCTCCCGAAGTGGTGCGAACCGGCTGAATCCCACCACTGGCTGTGCCTGCTTCTCTGCCAAGCATCTGCCTCGGGGGATTCTCTTCTAGCTTTACTCCTTGGCTGACATGCCCCTGTCCATCCACCCTGGCCAGTTGGCCATGGCCCCTCCATCCCACACGTTTCGGCATTGCCCATTCAATGCCACACTGTTTGTCCCAGCTTCCCAGGATGGTTAGCCGTCAGTCAATCGGCTAGTTGCCAATGCTGGCAGCCAGAAGTGCAGAAGTGGGAGGTGGGGGGAGTTGGTGCTCAGGTGCTTGTTAGGAGAAGGAAGGGGAGGGTGGAAAGGAAGAGCGGGGGTGGGGGTGAGGGTCAAAAACAGGTTACTTCCTGGTTAAAACCAGGAAGAAATGACATCCAGGAAGGTGGGCGGAGCTTTGCGCTGCCGCCGCTACCGATTCACCGAACCACGTGCCACTGCCGCTACTGGTTTACCCGAACTGGTGTGAACCAGTAGCATTTCACCCCTGAGTTGGAACAATTCATCAGTAGAACAACTTGCCTCCGGTAATTATAGCTGTTCCAACACTGGAGGGTTTTTTTAAAAAAAGAAATTGGACAACCATTTGTCTGAAACGGTGTAGGGTTTCCTGCTTGAGCAGGGGGTTGGTCTAGAAGACCTCCAAGGTCCCTTCCGACTCTGTTGGATTCTGTTAACAGGGCACCACTACTACCACCCCTCTTTCATCCTTAAGTGAAGATTTAAAACTCTTCCCTAGAATCTCAACTCAAGCAGACTTGCTTCCAAATACAAACAAGCAGAGGTGGGATGCTGGGGGGATGGGATTCGCAGGGGTTCAGGAGAACCTCTAGCTAAGATTCTGTGCAGTGTAGAGAACCCCCAAATCCCACGCCTGGCTGGCCCTGCCTACCCCTCCCCACCCCTCCCAGGAGTCCCCACGCGGCCCGTTTTGGAGAGCATGCATGGAGGCTCGGGGAGGGCGAAAAACAGACCTACCAGAAGATCGGAAAGGCCAGAAATGGGACCATTTCCAGCCTCTGGACCCCTGGGAGACTGTTTTCGCCCTCCCAGAGGTTCGAGGAAAGACTCTGGAACCCAGGGAGGGCAAAAATGCCTCCCCCCCCACTGTGGAACCCATCCAGCAACCGGACAGAGAACCCCTTGCTAAACTTTTTGAAGCCACCCCTGGAAAAGAGGCCACGCTAAATTAACCAAGGGGACACCAAAGATACTTTAAAAATATCTTTCTCCTCTACTCACCATCTTGCCGAATCTCTGACTCAGCTCTGGGTTAGCAGGTTGCAAAGCAAACACACTTAAAAAAAGCAGGAATGCAAATTGCTAAAGGTCAGCTGTTACCTGTTGATTGAACTACTAAGACAATGCAAAAAAAAAAAACAAAACCCCCCAAAAAACAAACAAACCCAACAACCAGCCACTCCTTCTTACAGGCTTTTTATATTTGTATTTAGTTTAGAGACCCCGATCCTGAACGTTCTTACTTGCCAAGGCTTTCTTTTAAAGAAACAGTCTGCTTTGAATTCCCAAATCCGCTGTACAGGTAATCCATGATTTACAACAGGGATGGGCAAATGTGGCCCTTTTACAACCTGTGACTTCAACTCCCAGAATTCCTGAGACAGCCAACCTGTGACTTCAACTCCCAGAATTCCTGAGACAGCCAACCTGTGACTTCAACTCCCAGAATTCCTGAGACAGCCGTCTCAGGAATTCTGGGAGTTGAAGTCCACAGGTTGTAAAAGGGCCACATTTGCCTACCCCTGACTTACAAGTGACCGTTCAAAGTGACAACGGCACTGACCAAAGTGGCTTATTGTTATGACCGTTTTTCACACTTACAACCATTGCAGCCTTCCCGTGGTCAGCTGATCAACATTCGGATGCTTAGCAGTTGTGGCCAGAAAGGGCTAAATTCACTTAACGTCTGTCCTGCTCAGCAACAGAAATGTTGAGTTCCATGATGGTCGTCAGTCAAGGATTACCTGTATGGGGGTTGACTTTTCTTTCTGCTCAGTTGACAACCCTGGGAGTGAAAGGAAAGGGTCCTTTTAATGTACTGTATTCTGAATTTCTTGTGAGGTTCATAGGAAAGATTATGGTGGTGGTAGACTTTAGGAAAAGCCCTCCCGTACTACCACCTCTTACAATACTAGACATCACAGTATCAACAGTAGAGATCTTCAAATTTCTAGGTTCTACCATGTCTCAAGACCTAAAATGGACACCTAACATCAAAAACATCATCAAAAAAGCACAACAAAGAACGTTCTTTCTATGCCAACTCAGAAAGCTCAAACCGCCCAAGGAGCTGCTGATCCAGTTCTACAGAGGAATTATTGAGTCTGTCATCTGCACCTCCGTAACTGTCTGGTTTGGCTCTGCAACCCAACAAGACAGACACAGACTTCAGAGGATAGTTAGAACTGCAGAAAAAACAATGGCTACCAACCTGCCTTCCATGGAGGACCTGTCTACTGCACGAGTCAAAAAGAGGGCTGTGAAAATATTTACAGACCCCTCGCATCCTGGACATAAACTGTTTCAACTCCTACCCTCAAAATGACACTATAGGGCACTGCACACCAGCACAACTAGACACAAGGACAGTTTTTTTCCCAAACACCATCACTCTGCTAAACAAATAAATCCCTCAACACTGTCAAACTATTCACTAAGTCTGCACTACTATTACTATTAATCTTATCATCATTCCTATCACCCATCTCCTCCCACTTATGACTGTATAACTGTAACTTTGTTGCTTGTATCCTTATGATTTATATTGATCGTTTCCTAGTATGATTTGATTGTTTATTTCTACCCAATGACTATCATTAAGTGCTGTACCTTATGATTCTTGACGAATGTATCTTGTCTTTTTATGTACAGTGAGAGCATATCCACCAAAGACAAATCCCTTGTGTGTCCAATCATACTTGACCAATAAAGAATTCTAATCTAATCTAATCTAATCTAATCTAATCTAATCTAATCTAACCTAATCGGATCTGATCTAATCTAATCTAATCTAATCTAATCTAATCTAATCTAATCTAATTATAACAATGTGAGGTGGCGAGAGTGGGTCTTGAGACCCCTAAATCTCCACTACTCTGGGAAATCCTCCAGAACATGACATGATTTGCTTTTAAGGAGGGAAATTGACCTCTGTATAAATCTTCCCCAGCCTCCCATCGTCTCAATGTTTGTTTCAAGATTGCAAAGCTCCAAAATACGTTGAATCAACAAAAAGTAGCAAGATAACATTCTTTCCTTCCCCACTTCAAGGACAAGAAGAGAAGCGTAGCCTTCCTCTCGTGGTCAAGGATGCAGGGATCTTGTAAATCAATGACTTCTTTCCTGATGGGTCTATTTCAGCTGCCAAGGAGATGGGTTTTTGTTTCACTTCCCCTTGAGACGGTGTCGCTGTGGGCAGCCAATTGCTGTCATAAGATAAGCAATAATAATCTGCCAGATCTTCCGCTTGGACATTGCTGATGGTTAAGGTGGCAGAAGACCCCCCTGTAAATCCTGAGAATCGCTCTGGGATCCCAGGGGGTCTCTTGTTGTGCTGATAGATCAACAGCTTGGGCAAACTGTTGGGCTTCTGTTGGTACCAGGAGACATGGTACTTGTTGATGCTTGCAGTGTTCCTTGTGCAGCTGATCACAGCTCTGCCCCCTACTGACTACTACTGGGGCTACTGACAGGGTGGGTGGCTGAGTCAGTACAAACTGGCCCCAGGATCCTAAAATAGAATATAAAATGGAATATGGAGTAGAGTAGAGTAGAGTAGAGAGTAGAGAGTAGAGTAGAGTAGAGTAGAGTAGAGTAGAGTAGAGTGTAGAGTAGAGCAGAGCAGAGTAGAGTAGAGTAGAGTAGAGTAGAGAGTAGAGAGGAGTGGTGGAGTGGAGTGGAGTGGAGTAGGGTAGGGTAGGGTAGAGTACAGTAGAATAGAACAGAACAGAACAGAACAGAATAAGTTGGAAGCAAGTAGGGTAGGGTAGGGTAGGGTAGGGTAGGGTAGAGTAGAGTAGAGTAGAGTAGAGTAGAGTAGAGTAGAGTAGAGT
>WNWU01019586.1:0-20217 GCA_012654045.1 Ptyas mucosa
ATCTATCTATCTATCTATCTATCTATCTATCTATCTATCTATCTATCTATTGGTTCGATTTATATGCCACCCTTCTCTGGAGACTCAGGGCGGCTTACAATGCGTAAAGCAATAGCCTTCCTACTTTTTGTATATACCTGCTTAGTAGGGCTTTCGGGCCCCCCGAAGCAGTGTTTTTTTTTTTACACAGAGTCAGCTTATTGCCCCCACAATCTGGGTCCTCATTTTACCTACCTCGGAAGGATGGAAGGCTGAGTGAACCTTGAGCCTGGTGAGATTTGAACTCCCAGTAATTGCAGGCACCTAGCAGCTAAGTGCTACTTTAACAGCACTTTAGTCCACTGCACCACCAAGGCTCATAAATATTGTCATCATAAAGGAATGATGACCATATTAATAGTAGTGCAGACTTAGTAACTAGTTTGACTAGTAACTAGTTAGGGCCAGGTTTGGTGCCTGTCCCTCCTCAGAAGGGCCGGCGTCTGCCTTCCGAAAGGGTTTCCTGCAGGCTTCGGAGCCCAAGAAAGCAGCAGAGAGGAGCAGATGGCGAAGCCTGCCCAGAAGCCCCCTCGGAGACCTGGGCTGCCGGAGACCCTCTCCCCCGGTGAGTGGGCCTCACTCACCTGCCTCTCGCCTAAAGCTGCCCCCCCTTGGTATGTCTTTCAGCAAGAGGAGAACCTGGGGAACTTGATCCATGAGACAGAATCTTTCTTCAAAACCCGAGACAAAGAATATCAAGAAACGATAGGACAGATCGAGGTAAAGATAAAACGGTGGCACGTGGCCCAGCCTGGGGGTGGGTGGCGGGGAAGGAAGGCAGCAGCTCTCCACCCACCCCGAACCTTCTCTGCTGCAGAGAACCAAGGGGCGTCCCTCAAAACGGTATGTGGTGTCAACACTCCTTAGAGACACAGGGCCGCTCCTTGTCCACAGCCCAAGTCCACTAGGGTTGCCGGGGTTGCCCAAGGACTGTTCGGCAAAGGCCCTTACGGGAGGGGCAGGGAGCCTAGGGTTTAACCTCCTTTCCTTCTGCCACAGCTGGAATTGGCCACCGCCAAAAGCGACATGAACCGCCACCTTCACGAGTACATGGAGATGTGCAGCATGAAACGGGGCCTGGACGTCCAGATGGAGACCTGTCGGCGGCTAATCAAAGGCTCCGCGGAAAGGTGGGGCAGGAGGAGGCGGGCACCGCCCTGCTTTCACCAAGAAACACACACACACACACACACACACCGCGGGTGTGGGAGGCAGCAGAAAGAGGCTGGTCTCAAGTGTCCTGCACCAGTTTTTTTTTGGGGGGGGGGGGGACGAGTTAAGGTTCAGATCCGATCCTGCCTTTTGTCTTCCTCCCTCCAGAAATTCCCCGTCGCCCAGCTCCCTCGCCAGCAGCGACTCGGGAAACACGGACGAGATTCAAGACGACTTCGACAGAGAAGCAGACGTGGAGCCCATGGTCAGCTGATGAACACCCGGAGCGTGGGGCGCAGGGGTTTGGGGCGGTGGGTTTGGGCGGGACGGGGAGAACAGAAAACTTTAAAAGAGAGAAAAAAAAAAAAACCTGGACAAAAGTTGAAACCTTGCAGCATGGGTGATCTAGGACTTCCGCGTCCTCGGCCGGCGTTCCCGGAGGCTCGGCCTCCCGCGTCGTCATCTCAGGATTGGTGCTGTGAAAACTTTTGTACTGTTCCGTCAACGACAAATGTGACAAAAACAAAACAAAAACAAAAAAAAACAAACAAACAAACACTGCAGTTTTAACCTGTGCCTTCGCCCCCAGGCTGTGGGCCCAACTGAGCTCCTACGGTACGTCCATCTGCTTCGGACGGAAGGCAAGCTCCTGGGGAAGGATGCCTCTGGCGTTTGGGTGGGTGGGAACCTCAGAGGCTCCAGGCCCGAGGTCCTTCTTTTGCTGCCCAGGGTGGCCAACCCGGAAAGCCTGGGGAAGGGGAAGGCCAGAGCCAGGGCAAGGCCAGAAGGACCACAGGGTGAGAAGGTCGCAGTTTTTAACTTACTATGCAAAACAAAAAACAAAAAAAGCAAAGTGCTTTGCTTGCCTTATTTCCGCAGCACGTTGGGGCCTGTGCCGGGCTCGGGTTCCTCTCCCGAGCGCCCCGGCAGTTTGGCACCCCTGACCCCGGTCTGGGAGGGGTGTGTGGCTTGTCCGGTTCTGCTTTGTGAAGGTCTCTCTGCCGCCTTGGCATGGGTGGAGGGCTGTGTCTCTGTTTTTTCTGCTGCTTCCCCGAGTGCCGGGCGCGTGTTCCTGGGCTCGGGGGCTTCAAGAGATGAGGAGGGAAGCCATGGGTGGGTGCCCGCAGGCTGGGGAGCCCCCCCCCCCCCAAAAAAAATCAGGACTCTGGCAGCTGCCTGGCACCCGAGATGCCCTCGTGTGTTTCCGTTCCATTGACGCGAAGTATTCTCTGGGGAGGAAAGGTGTGTGTGTGTGTTTGTACATGCCATTCAGGAGAGTTTGGCATGCAACTGGAAAGGGAAATGCCCCCCCCTTACCCCCTCCCCTTTTCTTTCACTGTCTCTTGCGGCTGGCCAATTAATTGCTTGGCTTCTGTGGGCGGCTGGCTTTTGGTGTGAATGGTGGCGGGAGGAGGGTCCATTGGGGAGACCCTCATCCACACCCAAGGCCAGCTGGCAGCTTCCCTCCAGCTGAGCCCACTCCTCTTGTTCTGTGCTGATACCTGTTCAAGAAGGAGGGGTGTGGCTTCTGTCTTGGGGGGTGGGGAAGAGAGACAGTGACAGAGACACCCCTTTGGTGATGGGCAGCTTAAGGACACTCCCCCACACACACTCCCCCCCCCCTTCCTTGAACGTTTTTGGTGGTGGGGGGGGGGGGGCATTGATTCTTCTTCCAAAGTGCTTTTTATACCCTTCGCTATTTTTTCTCCCCTAGCCAAAGTTGCATCCTTTTCTTTCCTTAAAAGCCAACCTTCCCCCTGCTGCCATTACTGGTTTTTTCTTCCTTTATTTCTTTTGCAAGGGGTCGATGCCGCACTCGGTACTTCCGTAAAAAGCCTGCCTCGAGGTCACCGAGGCAGGCTTTTTACCTTTCGGCTTTTTACCTTTCGGCAGCTTTGCCGAAAGACCTGAATTGCCGCACTACTTACGCCTCTCTCAGCCAGACGCCTTGGCTTTTGCCCTCTTGAACATCTTGTCGGATTTCACAGTTGTTTAGCTGCCCGGCGGTTACCGTCGCCGCAAAAAAAAAAAAAATCTGACCGCTTGCGGATTCCTTTCTCTCTCCCCCCCCCCCCCCCCCCCGGTTTCCTTGTTGCTCGATCGTGCCTGTTACTGTTTTACTTCTGAGCGCACAAGCCTGGTTTGTATGTAAGCTTTTAAACGGATCACATGTGAATAAGGGGTCAGAGGAGGTGGGCACGGCCCTCACTGGGTTGGTGGGGGGGGAGCGGTACCTACGTGAGGAAGGCATAGGAGGTCGCAAGGACAGTTTATTCTAGCTGGAAAGAGGTGGCCCCTGCATCACACTATCCACAGAGGAGGGTGTCCCAGCCCCCCAAAAAGTTAAGACGGCGGCAGCACAAGCAAATCCCCACCCCCCTCTTTTACCCGCATGGGGTGGAGAACATGTCAAGCCTCCGTCTTGGCTCTTTTTGAATGGCCTGGGCACTCGTCACAGAGAAGAAGTTGTGGGGGGTTTTTTTGTTTGTAGGTGTCGAAGGGAAACGGGGGGGGGGGGGGAAATTGCCTAAGGATAAAGTTAGGACGATACGGGATGGTGAATGGTAAAGGCAGCGATCACCAATATTATACGCAGGCTGTCATTAAGGGGTTGCGTTTTTGTGTGTGTGTTTGTTTTCACTGCTTGGAAACACGGGGAGACTGCCCCAAGCGAGACGTAATTGTGGTCAGTTAAGTGTCCACCATGGCTTCACTCGGGGTGCGTTGGCGTTGACGGTGCTGACACTGGGCAGGCAGGGAGTGCGTTAAGGGTCTCTGCGGGCGATTTTGGAAAAGGGTAGGGGGCAAAAATAATATTGGTGGGGGCTGCAGGGCATACTTTCAATTCCTTCCTTTCTTTCTCCCCTCTCTCCCCTTTCCGTATGGCTGTAAATACTTTCTTTTTGTATTCCTAAAGCCGTGTCCAAGCGACACTTTTTAACGACTTTAACCAATCTCTGGTGGGTTTTTAAAGGCAAGTGGGGGGGGGGGAAAGCGGGGAGGGTGGAAGCGTAACAATTTTCCTTCGCTTGTTAGCCAGGGCGATGATGGCAGTCCGTCCCAATTCCTAAGCAAACTGGGTTTGTACAAAATTTGGGCCGAAGCCTTTGCCGACTTCGTCGAATGCATGTGGTTTAAAAGGAAGGGGGAGGGGAAAAAAAAAAAAGAAGAAAATGTCCAAAGAAACCGTATCTCGTTTTCCAGGATTGTATAATTTAATTGTAGCTCAAGCCATGATGCGGACGCAAGTCCCGTTTCTGAAGAGTCCTCCCTGTGATATTCCCTAAGCTGAGATCACCTATTCCCGTGATGGCGAATCTATGGCACGTGTGCCAGAGGTTGCACGCAGAGCCGTCTCTGTGGCGCCTGAGCGCCTGAAAATGGCCCCCCAAAAATGCCCCAAAACCAGGCCGTCTTTCGGGCCATTTTCTGGCTGTTTTGGGGGCCGTTTTCAGCCTGAAAAACAGCCCTAAAAATGGCCAAAAACATGTGTGCGCCCCGGGGCACTCGGTGCCAAAAAGGTTCGCCACCGCTGACCTATTCCTTAAAATCAGTTATCGCACACCTTTGTCCATTGCACAGAGCACGCAAGGGAAATGATTTGGGAAGCGGAGACTCTTGTCTTTCCCTCCTTGATCCAGGACGTGTCCCCCCCCCCCCAAAAAAGTCCAGCAGTCCAGGGGAAAATGACTCAAAAGCCAAATTCAGCCTTGTCACCCCTTAGGAAATGGCATAGTAGAAAGGTGTAGTTTGTGGAATCTTACTTTAGGCTGGAATTAGTCGACATTTTCTGCAGAGCTGCTTTAAGACCAAAAATGGTGTTTTATCATTTTAAAACGGAGGCGGGCCGGGATTTCCACCTTTTTTTTGGGGGGGGGTGCGTGCGAAGGAACGAAGGTGGGGGGGGAGGAAGAGGAGGGACGATTCAAGAGCAATAGTTTTGTCACCCCCACCAAACCTTATTCCACTTTCTCGAGCTCGCCCAAGTCGTCTTTGATATTATAAAAAAGCCAAACTGTTCGGAACAGAAATGTTTACGGTGTTGTACATATTGTGCTTTATATTCTGTATATCGGCCTGTTTTCAAGGAGTGGGGTGGGGGGGGCTTTGGGGGAGGGGGGGTAACCAGAGGTCATGTATTTGTGCACTTGCCAGGAGAACCGTTCGTTGTGAAGCTTGCTCCAAAGGGGGTGTGGGTTGTTTTCCCTCCCTTTTTCCCTCCCACCTTAAAATTTGAGAAATTGTGACTTCTCTAGGACCCTTGTAGGGTGTGGTTTCCACGGGCCCCTCCCCACTCACCCCTTCAACCCTCTCACCTGTGCCAAACCTTCCATACGCATTGAGCCAACCTGTTCCCCCCCCCCCCCCCCCTGTGCCCCCCCCCCCCCCTTTTCCCCTTGGGGAAAATCCCCCCCCCCCCCCCCCCCGAAAGTTGCCCTCTCAAAGAAGGGACTTCTGTGGTCGGATCCTCCTTTAACCTTCTCGCTCTCTCCCCCCCCACCCCGATTCTCCGTTAAGAAGGGTGGTGGGGTTTCTCTCCGGTGTCGTCCCCCCTCAATTCCGGGAGGGGTTCTCTTCCAGTTTCATACGGACAATGTACCAAACGGGTTTTGTCTGCGAATCAGGGATGTTCTCGAAGCTTCTCGGTGGTGGTTGGGGTTTTGTTTTTTGTTTTGGTTTCCGAGGAAGAAACCCCCCCTTGACAATAAATGCCAAAATTTCTGGTTACTAAAGTTTCGTGTGAGTCTCTTTTCTTTCGGTCACAAGAGTCGGAAGGGACCTTGGAGGTCATCTAGTCCAACCCCGTGCTCAGGGGATTCGAACCGCCGAACTGCCAACTTTTCTGATCGACAAGCTCAGCGTCTTAGCCACTGAGCCCACCTAGTCAAATATCCCTCCCCAGTGCAAACCCTCCCTCCCTCCCTCCCTCGGCGATCAGGATCATGGGGCCTAGTGTCAGTGGTCAGGAGTGCCAGTCTTCCCCAGCGGGCATTGCCCAATACCTGCCCCTTGTCGCCAGGGGCAGCCTGGCGGTCTCGTTTTGCACCAACTGCCACCAGCTCTTCATATTTCCCCCACTCCCATCGCAAATCAGCACAGACGACACAACATCCTTGTAGGGTAGGACACCCTGTGCCAAGCGGGCAGAAACCTGGGCACCAGCTGGGTTTTACGCCAGCCTATTGTTGGGCTTTGAGTCAATGCCCAACATTGGTGCTTTGGGGGGCAGATGATACCGATGGCTGCCTGCTTGCGAGGCTCTACCCGCACACGCTCCCTGCAAGGTAGGCTGCAACGAATGGGGCATCAGTCGCCTCCCCCTCCCAAGTTGCACTCCCCGCCTCCTTGAGGGGGCAACGTCCACAGGGCACGATTTCCCACCCTTAAGAGTAATGGGAGTTCTTGTTCTTGCAAAAAAAAAAAAAAGATGGGAGTTGTAGTCCTGCGTCTCTCCTCTTTCTCTCCTCCTCCCCCGCCTGTTCAATTGCGCAACTTTTTTCGGGGAAGGAGGCGGGGGGGGGAGGAGAAGCCCCAGCGCGGCTTTTGATTGGTGCTCCCCAGGCGCGCCTTCCGATTGGCTGCCTTGCTTTCCCGCCCCTTTCCTTGGAACGCGAGGGACTCGTCCATTCGCGGCGCCGGAGAGGGGTGTGTGTGTGTGTGTGTTGTTCCTTGCCTGCCCTGTCCCTCAAAGCTTTGGAAGACGCTTCCGAAAGTTTACAAATATATATATATCTTGTACATATAAAACGGGATAACCGTGCTCTTTCTTGCGGAAAGAGCGTTCTCGACCAAAAAAAAAAACATCTCCCCCCTTTTCTCGCCCGAGGAATGGTTCGGCCCGATTCGGCGGCACGCGCCGCCCGGCATCGCCGCCTTCCATCTCTTCCCTCAGGATCGGGCGGGGGTTGTAGGATGGCGCTGCGGCTGCCTCTCCTTCGCCGGCCGGGCTCCCTCCGCGGGCTGAGGTGAATCTCTCTCCCCCTCTCTCTTTCTTTGGGAATGGGGTGGGGGCGGGTGGGGTTTCCTGAGGGACTCCCACTCCCATCCTCCACAGCCGGAGCCCCTGGGGCGCTTCTACGCCGGGGAGGATGGGGGTCAGGCGCCTCTTGGGAGGGGTGAATGGGGGGCAATCAATGACGTCACTGGACCTCTTCGGGGAGGGGGAGGGGCGCCTCAGGGGATGGGCTCCACCCCCCCATTCCCCCCCCCCCCCCCCCCCCCCCTTTTCAACATAATTCATCATTCTTTTAGGAAATAACTCCTTCCCCTTCCCCCCCTCTGGAAGTCTCCACATGGTTGGTAGCCTTTGATGTTGGTGCTATTAATGATTATTCTAAGGATAATGCCTTGTGTCAGGTTCACTGCCACTGCTGCATTAATATTATTGACTTTCATAATAATAATAACAGTAAGAATAGTACTAATAAAAATAATAAGAACAGTAAGAATAGTAATAAAAATAGTAATAAAGACAGTAATAATAGCAATAATCAATAATCTAATAGTAATAATCAACCATCTAATAGCAATAATCAACAATCTAATAATAGTAATAATCAATAATCTAATAATAGTAATAATCAATAATCTAATAGTAATAATCAATAACTTAATAACAGTAATAATAGTCTAATAGTAATAATAATCTTATAATAGTAATAATAATATAATAATAATCTAATAATATAGTAACAACAATAATAGTAATAATCAACCATCTAATAGCAATAATCAACAATCTAATAGTAGTAATAATCAGTAATCTAATAATAATCAATAATCTAATAGTAATAATCAATATTATAATAATAATCTAATAATAATATAGTAACAATCAATAATCTAATAATAGTAATAATCAATAACTTAATAACAGTAATAATAGTCTAATAGTAATAATAATCTTATAATAGTAATAATCAATAATCTAATAATCTAATAATAATAATATAGTAACAACAATAATGGTGATAATCAATAATCTAATAGTAATAATCAAATAGTAATAATCAATAATCTAATAGTAATAATCAATAACCTAATAATAGTAATAATAGTCTAATAGTAATAATAATCTTATAATAGTAATAATAATATAATAATAATCTAATAATATAGTAACAACAATAATAGTAATAATCAACCATCTAATAGCAATAATCAACAATCTAATAATAGTAATAATCAGTAATCTAATAATAATCAATAATATAATAGTAATAATCAATATTATAATAATAATCTAATAATAATATAGTAACAATCAATAATCTAATAATAGTAATAATCAATAACCTAATAGTAATAATAATGATGACTGAATTTCATGCTTAATGAATAGAAGATAATAATAATAATAATGTGTTTCCCTGAAAATAAGACCCTGTCTTATAGTTTGTTTGTTTTTTGAACCCTGAAATAAGCGCTTGGCCTTATTGCCATGTGCTCAAAAGCCCGATTGGGCTTATTATCAGGGGGTGTCTTATTTTGGGGGAAACAGGGTAATCATCGTCATCATCATCCTCATCCATATCAACCATTAGCACCAGTCAATTGTGATGCATTTTTGAATGTTCAGTTGACTTGAGTTGCATGTTGAATAAATAAATAAATAAATAAATAATAATAATACATCTTAAGAAGGTACTTGGTTGATCCCTAGGACGCTGGCGGCAACCATTAGCACCAGTCAGTGGTATTTGTGACGCATTTTTAAATGTTCAGAGTTTCATGTTTAATGGATAAGGGAGAATAATAATTATTAATAATATAATTATTAAGAAGGTACTTGGTTGATCCCTAGGACACTGGCGGCAACCCGTATCAACCATTAGCACCAGTCAATGGTCTTTGTGACGCATTTTTGAATGACCAGTTGACTGAGTTTCATGTTTAATGAATAAAAGAGATAATAATAATAATTTGCATTTTCTTTCTTTCACCCTTTCTTTATTTGCAGTTTGCCTTATCTTCCACCTAAGCCTAAGGGAATCTGGCAGGTGTGCCTTCTGTGCCTTCTGCATCAGCCATTAGCAAAGTTTAGGGCTTCGGCCATTACAACTGCCCTATAAATAGAATATAAATTCAACACAAATATGCACGTCTGTACATGCATGCACAGGCACACACTCTATACAGCTCGTCCTCGACTTACGACCACAATTGAGCCCTGCCGTTCCCCTTGCTAAGCGAGGCAGTGGTGAAGTGAGTTTTGCCCTGTTTTACGACCTTTTGCGCCACGCTTGTTAAGCGAATTGTGGCAGTTTCAGTTAGTTAAAATGGTTGTGATGCGAATCCGGCTTCCCCGTTGATTTTGCTTGTCAAAAGGTCACAAAAAGAGGCCCGCGTGACCCCGGGACGTTGCAACCGTCGTAAATATGAGTCCGTTGCCGTTCGATCACTTAACCACAGGGAGGCTGCAACGGTCATAAGTGTGATAATAAGTCCTAAGTCACTTTTTTCAGTGCCGGTGTAACTTCAAACGGTCCCTAAATGAACTACCTTGAAGACTACCTATGCATAGACATATTGAGGAGGGGATAAAACTCTTACTTGGGTTGCCCAGAAATCCCTTTTCCCCCGATGTCAACTTCAGCTCCTTTCGGGAAAAAAACACTAACCCTTTTTCCTTTTCGTTTTTTTAAATTTTGCTTCCAGCCTGGGGCTTTACAAAAAGGGACAGGTTAGTCACGGTGATGAAATATTTTTGCTCTGTCGTAGCCTAGTGGAAATTTCTCTCTCTCTCTCTCTTTTTCTCTGTCTTTTTGCTTGGTGAGTAGAAATAGATCTTGACGGGGCTGGAGGATCATACTGGCTTTCCAGTTTCCAGCTGTAGCTGAATTTCAGTTTAAAAACAATTGCCTTTATTTATTTATTTATTGGTTCGATTTATATGCCGCCCTTCTCCGGAGACTCAGGGCAGCTTACAACGCGTTAAGCAATAGCCTTCATATGTTTGTATATACCTGCTTAGTAAGGCTTTCGGCTCCCACCTAAGCAGTGTTCTTTTTTATACAAAGTCAGCTTATTGCCCCCACAATCCGGGTCCTCATTTTACCTACCTTGGAAGGATGGAAGGCTGAGTCAACCTTGAGCCTGGTGAGATTTGAACTTGCAGTAATTGCAGGCAGCTGGTGCTACTTAACAGCACTTTAGTCTGCTGCGCCACCAAGGCTCTTTGCTGTCAGTGTTGGCCTTTTTAGGCCTACTTGTAGCGCAGGAAGAATTGCGACTTAAAAGGAAAGCAGTAACATGCAGAAGCCAGCTAAAACTGCTAAAACAGCTGTGACAAGTGATGCAGGTAGTCCTCCACTTACGGCCATTTGTTTAGTGACTGAAGTTACAGCGTCACTAAAAAAAAAGTGACGTAATGATCAATTTTTGCACTTAATGACGATGGTCACACGATCAAAATTAGGGCCCTTGTCAACTGTGATAGGTTGTGCTGTTCTGGGATTATGTGATCACCATTTGTAACTTTCCCAATATGTGGGAAGTCACATTCTTTTAACAACCGCGTGACTCTCTTAACAACTGCAGTAATTCCCTTAACAACCGTGGCCAAAAAAAAGAAGAAGAAGATAGTAAAATCAGGCATGGCTCCCTTCACCACCGCCTCGCTTAGCGATGGAAATTCTGTGGTCGTAGGTCGAGGACTACCTGTAAATTCCTACATGATTTGGTTAAGGAAAGCCCCAGTCAAATTGAAAGCGTTAAAATTTGGGGCCCAGAAAGTTCAGTCTCCTCTTCCCCCATTTCAGGTTTACCTCTGAATGTGCTCTCTTTATCTACACCCACTTTCCTTTCTGGAATTTATCAGGATTAGTAGGGCTTTGGCCTTATCGGCCTTGGTTGAGATAAAGCCAAGCTTGGGAGCAAGAGAACGAAACAGCTGTCCTTTTTTTTTTTGCTCAGATCTTTTGCTTTCAACTCGCGCCCTGGGCCTTCAAAATCAAGGTTATGCCTGCTGAGGCAGAGAAGATCAAACTTTGCGCCGTGGTGCAAAAGTCCAGCTCCTCAAGCATGCGTTTTGCTGATCACAAATTCCTGCTTGGAATGTGGAAAGCAAGAAAAGAGTGGGAGAGGAAAGAAAGGTTTTAAAAGAACAGTGCCTTCTCCCAAAAGTGGTCTTTCGGAGTAAACACTCTCCGAACTATTTCATAGTGTGTCTCTGCTTTTTTAAAAAAAAACCACTCACCTTTAATGTAAAAAGGATGGATATCTTCTTTCTTTAATGTTAGTAATATTTTTAGGGAGGTTGATGAACTTTAATAAGGGGAGTTAAAGGATCTATGGGAATTTTTGAATTTTATAGTATGTTAGCATATTTTAGTATATGTTTGTTATTGCAATACCCTGTTACTGCTTTGGGAGGTCTAGGGTGGGGAGGGGGGGGGTTGGATGGGTTGGGGAAAAGATGTTATATAAATGTAAACATAATTGGGAAATCGGGGCTGCTCGAATACCACTTTAGATTGTATTGAAAAGGGAAACAACTGGAGAGAGGGGAAGGACTAGAGAGAGTGGAAAGGAGAGTAGGAAAGGAAAAGGAGAGAAGGAAGAGGGAGGGGAAAGAGGAGCGGAGGAGAAGGTGGGAAGAGGAGAGGAGTGGGGGTGGAGAACGGGAAGTAGGAGAGAAGAGGAGTGAAGCAGGCAGGAAGGAAGGAAGGGAGGGAGGGGGAGTAGGGGAAGAAAGGTTGGAGTAAAAGGAAGGGGTAAAAGAGCAGCCCCGAAAAAGAAAAGAAAAAGAAAAGGGGAAAAAAACCGAACCCCCCCCCCCCGAAAAAAGTGAAAGTAAAAATGATGTAAGAGGGAGGGGGTTAGAAGGGGGGGATTGGGTGTGGGGCGGGGAGAAAATGTTTGGAAATTTTGTCTGTAAAACTTTTTAATAATAAAAAAAAAAACCACCACTCACTTCGAGTGAGCGTTAGGCTCGGATTGGGGAAACTGACGGGTTCACATCAAACTTACAAAAGAGGTTTTCAGTAAATTACTGTTTTGTGCAATCTTGAGCCCCGAGGGGAGAAACCACATATTAAACTTTGGTTAACCTCGTTTTATTGACAACATTGAAACTCCCGTTTCAGACGGAAAATAAATGGCTGGCACAGCCTGTAAATACCAGTAGCATGCCCCTGTCTTCGGATTGACAATGTCAGAAGCATGACACGCATGGAAAAGGAAATGGGGAGGGAAGAGGGATTGAGCAATCATTGGGGCAAGAAATAGATAGTAGGTGTGGTTATTTATAGCTTAGGAAGGCGATGAAGCCTCTCAAAAGGTAACAGGAGCAAACATATACTACTACGTACCTGCAAAGCTGTAGCAATGCCTGCGAGGGAATCTATAGTTTATTCCTATGCCTCTCTTGTTAAAAGACCTGTGTTGCAAAATATATAACAGAAAACAGCAGCATGTTGGACTCCCTAAAACAAATAAACTTCCCTCTCCTTTTTTAGTCCTGGTTTAATGCTAACTCGGATGTTTATTGATGTACCGGTTCGTCTGCATTTCTTTCTTCCCTCTTTCTCCTAGAATTTCGAGGCAATATACGTGGCTTTCCCCATTCAGATTCCTTGTGTGTCCAATCACACTTGGCCAATAAAGAATTCTATTCTATTCATTCGCCTTCCTCTTTTTTTTTTTTTTTTTGGATTTATATGCCGTCCTTCTCCGGAGACTCAGGGCGGCTTACAGTGCGTTAAGCAATAGCCTTCATACTTTTGTATATTTATACAAAGTCAGCTTATTGCCCCCACAATCCGGGTCCTCATTTTACCCACCTTAGAAAGGATGGAAGGCTGAGTCAACCTTGAGCCTGGTGGGATTCGAACTTGCAGTAATTGCAAGCAGCAGATGTTAATAGATGTTAATATCAGGGTGCTTTAAACCACTGTACTACAGGCTCTGTCTGTAACAGTGCAGCCCTCTTTGGGACTGAAGAAACAAAGCCTGCAGATTTCTCAGGGATCCCTTACGATTCTCACCTAAAGCGAAATAATCTGGTTGTTTTTTTTTTGTTTGTTTGTTTGCTTGCTTTCCGCATCCCCCAGCCTGCGGTGGCAGCACCGTGCCTCAGTCAAGGTGGTCAATGAACCCGTTTTGGCCTTCAAACCTGGGAGCCCTGAGCGAGCCGCCCTCCAGCAGGTAACCAAAGACAAAGAGAGGAGTCCTCATTGTGGCATAGGAGCTAGAGGGAGGGTGTCAAACTCGATTTCATTGAGTGCCGCATCAGGGGGGGTGGGGGTGGAGCAGGGGGTGTGTGTGGCCAGCTTGATGTCACTCGTATCTGTGGTGGCCCTAGTGCTCTACCAGCGAAAACGGGCTCCGTTTCTGGCTGCGATGGCCTCCTGCAACCCTCTGCCAACAAAAACGGAGCTCGGGAGGGCCGCACATGGCCCTCCTGAGATCCGTATACACTGGCAGAGGCACCGTGGGCCGGTCCTTCACTCTTTCCAGGGGAGCCCGATGGGCCAGATCTAAGCACCCTGAAGGCCGGATCCAGCCCGCAGGCCTTAAGTTCGACACCCCTGAGCTAGAGCAGGGGTCGGCAACCTTAAACACTCAAAGAGCCACAAAGGTCCTAACCCAAAGCCCCTGTTCACTTTTGGAGCCGACCGGAAGTCCGGTTCCCACATCATAGAGTCTCCTCCTAGCACGGCGTCCTTTTTCCCTCTTCCTGTCCTAACCGAAAGCCCTATCAATTGTGGAGCCGACTAGCCACAGGGAGCCGCAGCAGAGGGATGAAAGGGCCACATGCGGCTCCAGAGCCGCAGGTTGCTGATCCCTGAGCTAGAGCATCTAGTCAAGTCCATTCAGCGACACGCATGGAACACGAGACTGCCTGATTCCCAAGCTCTTGTTGCCGCCTTTAATTCCGGGGCCTGCTTGCTCAGTTATAGAAGCAAAGCTGCACTTCACAAAAAACAGGGACTCTACCTGTGGCTGCAGTTCAGTGGCCCTGCCTTGCTGGTAATGGGCAGATAAAAATTCCGAGATTGAGGGTTTGGAGAAAATAAGATTTGGGGGTGAGATTTGAAGCGAGCAAGAAAGATGCACTCTTTTCGGGTGCAAAGGATTGCCAGGAAGGTTGGAAGGACAGCAAGCTTTTGGTTGCGGAGGACAGCAACACAAATACAGGTAGTCCTCGACTTACAAGCACAATTGAGCCCAAAGTTTCTGTCGTTAAGTGAGTTTTGCCCCATTTTTACGACCTTCCTTGCCACAGGTGTTAAGTGAATCCCTGCAATTGATATTGATATGCGCAGTTGTTAGGTGAATCTGGCTTCCTTACTGACTTTGCTTGTCAGAAGGTCACAAAAGGGGATCGCCCCGGGACACTGCGACCGTCGTAAATATGAATCACAGTTGCCAAAGCGCCTGAATTTTGATCACATGACCCTGGGGATGCTGCAATTGTAACTGAAAAATGGGCATACGTCACATTTTTCAATGCCGTTGTAGCTTTGTTGTTAGTTGCGATGTTGTGTCCGACACATCGCGACCCCATGGACAACGTTCCTCCAGGCCTTCCTGTCCTCTATCTACCATCCTCTGGAGTCCATTTAAGCTCACGCCGACTGCTTCAGGGACTCCATCCAGCCACCTTATTCTCTGTCGTCCCCTTCAATCCTTCCCAGCATTAGGCTCTTCTCCAGTGAAGAGCTTTGAATGGTCACTAAATGAACTGTTGTAAATTGAGGACTACCTGTATCCCATTTGGGGAATGAAGAGAAGGGGGCACAAAGAGGTCTCCAGAATAGGCAAGGTGTGAGCAGCGCAAGGATCAGAGAAAAAATTGGTTGCGATCTGGGGAGCAGAACAAGTGAGACGACAGCTAACCTGTTTACGAAGTCGTTACTTCCTTCTATAGGCTTTAAATGACTTGAGGGACAGGACCGAAGAGATCCCGTGTGTCGTTGGGGGCGAGAAAGTGTGGACAGCCAACGTGAGATATCAAGTGTCGGTGAGTTCCACCAGTAAGGGCCTGCTTCATTGGTACTCTGATATAACAGCTGTGTTGTGGCCTGTCGGCCGCCAAATCCAATGAGGAGGAGGTGTGGGAATCAGGGTTCGGCATCAAGGCAACCTGAGAGCTCTGAGGGGGAAGAGGGAATGGAGCTGGCAGAGAGAGAGAGAGAGAGAGAGAGAGAGAGAGAGAGAGAGAGAGAGAGAGAGAGAGAGGGAGGTGGAACCTGGGCTGTCCGTCAGCCCTCAGATGGAGAGTCAACACCCCCAGGTCTGGAGGTGGCTGACGAGGAAGAGGAGGAACGGCTAGGTCCAGTGCCTGACATGCAGATGCTCAGAAGGCAGAGGAGAGGAGAGCAGTGGAAATCAATGGGCCGGTCCTCGGGACGGAAGAGCCACCACCGCTAGCAAAGCAGGGGGCGGAGATGAACAGATCTGGCAGACAACTATTCATCTCCCTGCCGGTCCGCCACTGATAGCCTGCACTTCCGACTCCTGTCTGAAAATCATCAGAATTCTTCTTGGAATCTGCAGCGCCTTCTGGGTGTGTGTTTGTGTGTGTGCGTGTATCTTGCGGGAAGAAAGCTAGCGCACTTTCCAGGACTTCCTTTGCAAGTGTGGGAAGAGAGAGAGAGAGAGACTTCTGGTGTGTCGGCCCAGTTTGTAGCCTGCTGTGAGAGAGCGGCTGCCGGCGCTCCTAACGAAGGGAACATTAACTACAAAGGGTTTGTCGTGTTTGGGAGCCGGGTCAGAACAAGCTCTCCCCCTCAAATGTTGTCTTTTCCCAAAACAGCAGACTCTAGTGTTACTTGTTAAAAAGAGCATGATTCATCAGTGTTTGACCTAAAGGCCTAAAAGTCTGCTGATAACCCGTCAGTACTGATCCTAAGTATTTTACTCGCTGTATTTCTTTTGGGGAAATCTTATCACCGTTGGAAAGCTTACTTTAAAACAATCGGATGCATTTCTGTTTAAAAAAAAACAAAAAAACGAGCACAGGCGGTTTTCGATTCTACTCGAAGACGATTGCTGGTCGAAATTGTCAACGTGTTTTTTTCTTCCTTCCTCTTTTTTGTTTTCTTTTCTTCTTTCTTCCAGCCCTTTAAACATTTACACCAAGTGGCCAAATACTGTTACGCTGATAAGGTGAGCGAAGCATCCTGCCGTATGACTCTTTTTTTCTTTTTTTTTTACGGGGTGGGGTGGGGTAAATTTTCACAGGTAGGAATCGTTTCGGATTGAAGCTGTGCTCTGTACTACAGAGCCTGTAGTACAGTGGTTTAAAGCACCCTGTTATTAACATCTATTAACATCTGCTGCTTGCAATTACTGCAAGTTCGAATCCCACCAGGCTCAAGGTTGATTCAGCCTTCCATCCTTTCTAAGGTGGGTAAAATGAGGACCCGGTTTGTGGGGGCAATAAGCTGACTTTGTATAAATATATACAAAAGTAGGAAGGCTATTGCTTAACGCACTGTAAGCCGCCCTGAGTCTCCGGAGAAGGGCGGCATATAAATCAAATAAAAATAAATAAATAAATAAATCTTAGAATAATCTTGTAAGCTCCCGAGAGCCGTCTACGAAGGAGGGTGTCCGTTGATTGTCTCAGCGAGTCACTGTTCTGTCCCTGAATCCGGGCATCGAGATGAATGTCTTCTACCTGAGGCAGCAGAATTTAACCCTCCTTTACAGTGGTGGGATTCTAATAATTTTAACAACCAGGTCTCTGCCCTAATGACCGGCTGGGTAGGCGTGGCCAGGGGTGTCTGACAGGCAGCACTCGGCCTCCTGCACCTCCCTGGGAGCAAAAATGGGCCGCGGGGAGAGATGTGCTGCCCCCGCGGCCCATTTTGGGCCTAGGAGACTTTCCTGCATTTACCGGGGAGCCAAAATGGGGTGCGTGGGGACTCCTGGAAGGGGCAGGGTGGGAAGGGGCGGAGCCAGCCAGCAATTTAACTCTCGGTTCTCCTGAACCGGCTGAATCCCATCACTACTCCTTTGGGAAGTTTCCTGACCAAATTACTCTTCAGTGCCAGCAATTAGGAGCTGTGCCCACAGCACAGCCTATAGATAAAGGAGTGCCAGTGAAGGCAGGGTTATACAAAAAACGACAAACTCAAATCCGATTACAGAAGTTTTTGGTCACCTCTGGCCATCCTTTGTGAATAATTGGGTTATTTGAAATCAGACAGGAAATGTTTGTTTGTTTGTTTGTTTATTGGTTCGATTTATATGCCGCCCTTCTCCGGAGACTCAGGGCGGCTTATAATGCGTTAAGCAATAGCCTTCATACTTTTGTATATACCTGCTTAGTAGGGCTTTCGGCCCCCACCTAAGCGGTGTTCTTCTTTTTTATACGAAGTCAGCTTATTGCCCCCACAATCCTTGTCCTCATTTTACCTACCTCGAAAGGACGGAAGGCTGAGTCAACCTTGAGCCTGGTGAGATTCCAACTTGCCGTAATTGCAGGCAGCTGGTGCTACTTAACAGCACTTTAGTCTGCTGTGCCACCAAGTCCTCAATGGAGTCATTAACCTGTTGTTTTTAAAGCCAACCAAGATACCGGCCATCATGTGGCAGCGAGTCCCACAGTTTCCATGGTTGGTTGCAGCATTTTTTTAAAAAAAAAAACTTGTGAAAGTGTGTGTGTCTGTGAATCTTCTACGCTGTGCTTCATTCCACAAACTTCTATCATTCACACACACACACACCCCACTCCGGTCAGTTCATAAATATGGCGGAATGCTTGCAGGGAAGGACCTCCACCGCTTCTTGGTGTTTCGCGGAAACGAATCGCCTTAATTTTCTTGCCCATCCAGGACTTGTTGAATAAGGCCATTATCTCTGCTTTGGGCGCCCGGAAGGAATGGGATCTCCGGCCCATTCAGAACCGGGCAGAAGTCTTCTTCAAAGCAGCCGACATCCTCAGCGGGCCCAGAAGAGCAGAGATCTTAGCCAAGACCATGGTCGGACAGGTAAGTAGGTGCGTGGCTGGGAGCTCGGATCACATCCGGGATCCCAGTCCTGCTGAGGGAAGGAAACCAGCACATGGAGAGGCCCCGGATGAAATTTAAGAAATACGTGGCAGTTGTATTAGAAGCTCCTTCGGGTGGGATTTGACTTAGCGGCCGTCGGTTGCTAACCCCGGGGTGTTGCTAGCTTTGTCCAAAGATATCTCTGCCCCCCCTCCCCCCAAAAAACCTTCTGCAGTCTTGCCCAGACTCCCTTCTTTTTCCTTGCCCCCCCCCCCCCTCTTTATCTCCAGGCTAAAACGGTCATCCAAGCAGAAATCGACGCGGCGGCGGAGCTGGCGGACTTTTTCCGCTTCAACGCTAAATACGCCCTGGAGTTGGAGGGGGAGCAGCCCATCAGCGCCCCGCCCAGCACCAACCGCCTGGTGTATCGGGGGCTGGAGGTAGGGGGTCAACGTTCAAGCCTGATTTTGCAGGATCGGGGGCAAACCGAGCTCCGTCACTCGGGAGGGGAGGGAAGGGGCTGCGAAGGCAGCTCCATAGAATTAACGCTCTCTGTCTGTCTGTCTGCCCTTCTCCACTAAGCTGCTGAGGGCTGTTCAGTCCCCTTCCCCAAGCAGGGGACTTCCCAGCGAGCAGGGAGAGACGACGCCTGCCTGCATGGCTGCGTTTAAAACATTTGCACCCCCCTCTCCTCATTTCAAACAGCCCCCAAGCCGCTGTGCTTGTACACAGACTGTAAAAATGGTTATTTAGGAATCCCTCATGTAGCAGAAGTCGTTTTTGTTTCTCCTGATAGTGAGGGGAGAAGCTGGAAGTTAAAGCAAGCCCCCCCCCCCCCATACACACACACTTAACAGACAGCAAAATAGAAATTACCTATTTCCCACCATCCCCACCCTTCCTGCTTTTTCCTTCCCACACACCTTTTCCAGCACGAGGACTAGAATCTTGAAACGGGGGAAGCCATGCTTAAAAAGTCACGGACGCCGTCGGTCAGAGGTTGGGGGCTTGCGAGGTGCATCTCTTATCCCGCCTCTGAAGCCGGGCGAGGGTCACCCTTCCCCCTCCCCTTCTTTTCCGCAGGGCTTTGTGGCTGCGATCTCTCCCTTCAACTTCACCGCCATCGGAGGGAACCTGGCAGGAGCTCCAGCAGTGATGGTGAGTTCCGCCACTGGATCCATTCTGCGCCATCAATTGCAGCCTTTGGAAACGGGCGCCCCCCCCCCCCAATCCCCAACTCTTTCCTGCTTCTCGGGTTCCCTGCAGACACTGAATATTCTCCGCTTCCTCACCAGCCGATGTGTTTTTGAGGATCCAAAAATTCCTTCACACCCTTGAGGACTAGATCCTTCTTGGGGCTGTATCCCAAAGAAGCTGAAGAGGGCTCTTTTATTGATTGATTGATTTATTTTTCTTCCCCCCCCCCCCCCTCTCTCCCAGGGCAACGTGGTCCTTTGGAAACCCAGCGACTCGGCTATCCTGTCCAGTTATGGTGTCTACCAGATCCTCTTGGAAGCCGGGCTGCCTCCCGGTGTCATCCAGTTTGTCCCAGCAGAGGGCACCACATTCGGGGACACCGTGACCGGCTCAGAGCACTTGGCTGGCATCAACTTCACCGGCAGCGTCCCGTAAGCGTGGGTTGCCCAGGGTAGGGTGGGAAGGATGGCTCTGAGGCCCCCCTCCTCAATTCAACTCTTAAAGAAGCCTTGTGTATCCTCTCAAACCTTACCCTCCTTCCTCTTACAAATACTGGGCCTTTTTAAAACGTGTCATCTCTTACAAGCTTTCCTAAGCCCCCCCTCAGTGGAACAGAAAGCTGGATCGGCTGGCATCTTTTTTTTTATTATTATTATTAATTTGATTTATATGCCGCCCTTCTCCGGAGACTCAGAGCGGCTTACAGTGCGTTAAGCAATAGCCTTCATGCTTTTGTATATTTATACAAAGTCAGCTTATTGCCCCCCACAAACTGGGTCCTCATTTTTACCTACCTTAGAAAGGATGGAAGGCTGAGTCAACCTTGAGCCTGGTGGGATTTGAACTCGCAGTAATTGCAGGCAGCTGGATGTTAAATGCTGCCTTA
>WNWU01019586.1:20617-41247 GCA_012654045.1 Ptyas mucosa
ACAGAAAAGAAAACACCGGGAGCCACAAAACCCTTCCCGTGCCTGACAATTTCTTGAGCGGCCACAAAACTAGCATACGTAGTCGAATTAAACGTTCTGTTTTCTTCTGAAACTTTTCTTTTCTTGGATTTATCCATGGTTGGCCTACCGGGGGGTGAAAAGCTCAATAAATCGCATGCCGGTGGGTGTCGCACATTGGCGATTGTGACGCATATTTTGAGTGACAGGGAGCCGCAGCAGAGGGGTGAAAGAGCCACATGCGGCTCCAGAGCCCCAGGTTGCTGACCCCTGGGCTAAGAGAACAAGAGGTGCTTCACACTAACCTAACAGTCGGTCTTGGCGTGCCTGTGGAGGGAGGGGGCGGCTGAGTGGGAACCCCACAACAGGGTGTGAATTTGAAAAGACCCTGCCCTTGGGTGCCTCCAGACCTGACAGTGCCAGGAGAAGAGAGGAGAAAAGTGAACGATTAGATCTTCTCTCGTCTTTTTTTATTTTTATTTATTTTATAGGACTTTTAAGCGTCTCTGGAAACAGGTCTCTGAAAACCTCGACCGGTATCGCACCTTCCCTCGGCTGGCTGGGGGTAAGAACTGGGAATGTATTTGGTTTTATTTCCTCCCTACCCCCGGAAGGCCCCAAAAAACCCCAGAACAACCCAGGTAGTGTGAAGAGCTCCTCTCGATCGGGAATCCAAAGAACTTTGGGTAGCTTTCGAGTCTCCTGCATATATTGCCGGCTAATTCTTTTAAAACCAAACCGCCGGCGGCACCCCAGGTGCTAAGTTGCCAACAAGCAGAAAGCCCTCGGGGTCTCTAAAGCATGGGCATCTGCCAGCACGGTGGGGAAGCATTTGCCCCGCTGCCAATCTCACAGGAATCAGCCGTGCACCCATCCAGCCTGTTGAATTTCTCCCAGAATTCCCAATGTGTTGATGGGGGAAGAACTTTTCCCCTCTCTTCCCCCTCGCCCCAAATATTTTGCAAGTTGCTTTCAGCAATTCCACACAGCCAGGGTGTTGCAAGTTCTTACAGCAACTTGATAGTTGTTGCAACAACTTGAAGCAAAGTTGTGAGAGGGTCAGGTCCTCCCCCACTCTGGGAAGGGCGACGCCTAGAATTGGACACCCCCCCCCCCCCCCGATCACCCCTCTCAAATGTCTCCCTTTCTCAGAATGCGGAGGGAAGAATTTCCACTTCGTCCACGCCTCGGCTGACGTGCCCAGCGTGGTGAGCGGGACGGTCCGCTCGGCCTTTGAGTACGGCGGCCAGAAATGCTCGGCCTGTTCCCGCCTCTACGTGCCGGACTCTCTGTGGCCTCGCATCAAAGCCGGGCTTCTGGAAGAGCATCAGAAGATCAAAGTGGGAGACGTGAGTTGTGGCTTGGCAGTCGGGGATGCTTCACCGGTTGCCTGGTGCCCCGAAAATAGTTTCTCAATGGGGTGTTTCCTTTCCCCCTCCCCTCCCTCTAGGCCCACATTTAATTTTAAAACAGGAGCTCTTGTGTTGGGGTGTCTTAAGAATTGACTTTCAGGGCTTGGCTATAGAAGGATGGTCTTTTATATGTGTTTAATCTAAGGCAGGGGTGTCAAATTTGATTTCATTGAGGGTTACCTTCAGAGGTGGGATTCACTTACCTTCCCAACCGGTTCGCAAATGCGAGCGCGCTCGCACCTTCAGCACATGTTCGGTCTTCAGGGCACGCTCTTTGCTCGCATGCACGCCTTACATGCATGCGCGTGGCCTCCAAATCGTGGCTAAATAGGACGGCATTACATCCGGCCGTGTGGGCAGGGCCTACCGCAGTCACCGCTACCGGTTCACCAGAACCGGCTGAATCCCACCTCTGGTCGCATCAGGGTTGTGTTTGACCTCAGGGGGTGTGGCCAGGGTGGGCGTGGCCAGCTCGACGTCACTCGTGTCGGGGGGCTCCTGTGGCAGCCCAAGCGCTCTGCCAGCAAAAACGGGTTCCCGAGGTCCGCATTTTCAGCTGCGACAGCCTCCTGCAACCTTCCTGAACTCCGTTTTTGCTGGCAGGGGCACTGCAGGCCAGTGCTTCCCTGTTTCCAGGGTGGCCCCACAGGCCAAATTTAAGCACCCTGTGGACTGGATCTCACCCGCAGGCCTTTAGTTTGACACCTCATGGTCTAAGACTGTGATGGCCATCGCGTGCCAAAAGTGGGGGGAGTGCGTGGGGGTCACGCCCATGAGTGCCGATGCTGATAATTCTATGCGACCCCCCCCCCCCCCCTGCGCGCATGTCCCCCCCATGCGACCCCCGCTTTTGGCACGTGATGGCACAGTGGGCCCGGTAGACCCGTTTTTCACTCCCCCAGGCTCCAGAGCCTTTCTAGGAGCCTGGGGAGGGCAAAAACAGCCTTCCCCACCCTCCCAGAGGCCCTCCAGAGGCAGGAAATGGCCTGTTGCTGACTGGTGGGCCCAGAAGGCCTGAAAATTAGTGTGCTGGAGCTGAGCTCGTGTGCCCACCGATATGGCTCCACGTGCCACCTGTGGCACACGTGCCATAGGTTCGCCATCACGGGTCTAAGAGATAAAGGTACAACATGAAAGGAAGGATGGAAATGGAGGAGAAAAAAAAGTAAGCTCAGGGGTCCTTTTTATTTTTCTAACAACCAACGGGGAGACTTTTGAAATTTTGGGAGATGCTAGAATCATTACTTAATGGAGAACTTTGCAGGCTGAAAATCTGAGATCTTCCCATCTCCAGAACCAACGGGGGAACCTCTGCAGTCTGAACTCGTGCGGACTGGAATTGGATTCATTTTTCTAGATAATAGGGCGCTCGCTGGAGCCACGTTCAAGTTTCTCCCAAATTCCTTATATTTTCTCTTTCTCTGCAGCCAGCTGAAGATTTCGGAACGTTCTTCTCCGCCGTGATTGATAGCAAGGTCAGATTGCGTTATTTCTTGTGTGTCTAAACCAGCTCTCACTTTTCCGCAGGCAGAATGTTTATGCTTTGACATTTGCACCTGCAAACAAGCACCTAGAACAGGCCTCTGTGTGTGTGTGTGTGTGTAACTTACACTCTTAGACAGTAGTTTCAATACATACTTCGTCATCATTTCACGAACTCCTCCTAAAAAACAAGAGGAAGATGTTCTGAGATGTTTGCCTGCTTATTGTGCTAGGCACTTAGTTTCTTGTTACACAGACGTAACCAGAGCTGCCTTGGGGTTTTGCCTGTACCGATGTCACTTGTTTGGAGCGGGGGGGGGAGGTTAGAAGAGCTCCAAGATGCCAAAATGGCCTCAGGAGAGGCTGGGCGAGGCGAAGAGTGGATGGGAGGGGAGCCGCAAGGCGGGGCTGGACGTGGTGATTCAGCCGGTTCGCCGAACTGCACACAAAGTTAACAACCGGTTCGGGTCAACCGGTGCGAACCGGCTGAATCCCACCACTGGATGTAACTGTACTGTTTCCCCTGCTGTGTCTTTCAGGCGTTCGCACGCATCAAGAAATGGCTCAAGCATGCCGAATCCTCACCCAACCTGAACATCCTGGCCGGAGGCGGCTGCGACGATGCGGTGGGCTATTTTATCCAGCCGTGCATTGTTGAGACAAAAGACCCCAAGGATCCCATCATGCAAGAGGTCGGTCTTTGCGATGGGGAGCGGGCACCAAGAGGCGATCCTTCCTTGGGGAAATGCTAAATACCTCCCACAGTCTTTGCTTGTTCCCTGTGAGGCCAAGTCTTCCCCCGTGCCCCTTTCTGCAAGAGTTTAAAATATCTCTGATGGTTGCAGAAAACACCGTTTAATTAAGAACTTGGCAGGCGCTCTCTAGGACTCCCAACGTGCGCTGGGAAATGTCGCTCCGGCATCTCCACAGCGATACTGGGCCCCTCCCTTCAGACAAGCTGATCTTCCTAGTGAAAGTGTCCCCAAAGTTTTACAGAAATGTCGACGATGATTTTCCCAGAGGCACCAGCCTTTAATTTTGGTTTATTTTCTCTTTTCCCCCCCCCCTCCCACGGGCAGGAAATCTTTGGCCCAGTTCTGTCAGTGTACGTCTATCCGGAGAAACAGTACAAAGATATTCTCCACCTGATTGACAGCACTTCTCCGTACGGCCTCACAGGGGCAGTGTTTGCCCAGGATAAGTAAGAACTGGGGTGTCTTTGGTTGGATGTCCTGGGGGTCACCCTCTACTTGGATCGAATGTTACTGTCCTGGGGATTTGGGAAATAACGGTCAGTTTTAAGAAGGAGGTAGGCCCAGACCCAAATACTCTTAATTAGAGATGGGTTTCAGCAGGTTCTGTCCAGCTGTGGGGAACCCGTAGCGAAAATTTTGAGTAGTTCGGAGAACCGGTAAATACCACCTCTGGCTGGCCCCACCACCATCTATTCTCTGCCTCCCGAGTCCCAGCTGATCGGAAGGAAATGGGGATTTTGGAGTATCTTTCCCCTGCCATGCCCTAGCCACGCCCACCAAGCCACGCCCACAGAACCGATAGTAAAAAAATTTGAATCCCACTACTGCTTTTAATCTTCTCCCAGCTCAATTGCAGCGGGCCAGAAGACCCTCCCCCCCCAATCCTCAATTTTGTCATTGCCACAATATCCCAACCTTAATGAAACCCCTTTGATCAGGAGCAGTATATCTTAGGACGCTGGGAAAGGGGCTAAAATCCTGATGCCCTCTTTTTTTTTAATTTATATTTATATGCCGCCCTTCTCCGGAGACTCAGGGCGGCTTACAATGCGTTACAATATACTTTTGTATATTTATACAAAGTCAGCTTATTGCCCCCACAAACCGGGTCCTCGTTTTACCCACCTTAGAAAGGATGGAAGGCTGAGTCAACCTTGAGCCTGGTGAGATTCGAACTCGCAGTAATTGCAGGCAGCTGGATGTTAAATGCTGCCTTAATAGGAGGCATTAGCCTGCTACGCCACTCAGGCTCTTGCTGGAAGTTCTGAACTCTTCCCCCTCCCAACATCTTTTTCTCAGGGCCGTCGTTGATGAAGCCACCAAACTCCTAAGGAACGCGGCCGGGAATTTCTACATCAACGACAAGTCCACCGGTGCGGTGGTGGCCCAGCAGCCGTTTGGGGGCTCTCGCGCCTCAGGTACTTGGGGATCAGATTAGGGTGGAGTTGGAGGGTGCTTCTCACCTGGCCTGTTCTGAGAACATTTTGCACCACTTTCTGATCAAATGTGGTTGGTGCGGTTTTTATTACCACCATTATCATCCCTGCCATTATGGTTGTGACTCCCCATATTTGCCAATGGCTCCCAAGCCTGAAGTTCAGACAAAACAACACAATTATTAACCACTACACCCAGTTGTGGTTTGTGGACACAAACAAGGGAGCCTTTGTGGCACGCCGCAACCTTCTTTGCCTCTCGTCCAAATCTTGTGAGTTGCGAAACGAGCCTAGAAACCAGGTATTTATTTATTTATTTATTTTATTTATTTATTAGTTCGCTTTATATATGCCGCCCTTCTCCAGACTCAGGGCGGCTTACAATGCGTTAAGCAATAGCCGTCATACTTTTGTATATACCTGCTTAGTAGGGCTTTTGCCCCCCCCCCAGCGGTGTTCTATTTTATACAAAGTCAGCTTATTGCCCCCACAAACCGGGTCCTCATTTTACCTACCTCGAAAGGATGGAAGGCTGAGTCAACCTTGAGCCTGGTGAGAATTGAACTCACAGTAATTGCAGGCAGCTGGCAGCTAAGTACTACTTTAGTTTAGTCCACTGCGCCACCAAGGCTCTTCACCAAGGTTCTTGCAACCACATAACGACCCCGGCAAGACGTGGGGAAGCTGGCCTGTGGTTTTCATGGGACAATGAGGTCTAGCCACTTGGCATGTTTGGTCGCAGAGGATGCAAACGCATTCCTTTCTTCTTTTGGACGTAGGAACCAATGACAAGCCGGGCAGCGCTCATTACGTCCTGCGGTGGACGTCTCCCCAGGCGATCAAGGAGACCCACGTGCCGTTGGGGGACTGGAAGTACCCTTACATGCAGTGACGTGGCTTATGGGGGCCTTTGCAGACTTGGACGGCGATGGGCTACGTTTCTCTTCGGTGGCCTTCCTTGCCGATCTCTCCTAAGGCACAAATTACAAGGAGTGAATCGATTTCCTTCTCTATCCCTTTGGACATCTTTGGAGAATTAAAATAATAATAATAATATCCTACTGAAAATCAAAATTTATCCCTCCACTTCAGCGCTGCCGTGTTTTGTTAATTTCTCCAGAGAGGCTTTGCTGCTTTGAACCCTCTTAAATGCGCGTTCTTCAACTTTTGTATCTTGTTTCTGATATATTTTTGCCGCCTCCACCGGAGGGGAGAAGTGACTTGTGCTAAAAGCAGCCTGGCGAATCTCTTTTGTTAAAAGAAACGGAGGAAGAAAACACATCCGGAGAAATCGTGAGCATTGATTCAGCGAAATTAGGAAAAGCGAAAATTAAACTCCTATAAACTTCCTTCTTTCCGCATCCTAAGGAACGTGGGCTGAGATTTTTGGCTGAAAAGTTTCGCTTGTGCGTTGACAGTCACCCTTCAGATGGGACACTGGTTCTTTTTTTAAAAAAGATCTATTTTTGTAAAATGTGAAGATTCGAATCAGGGACAAGAAATGCTTTAAAAGGGGGACTTGGGTAGCTTGCCAACGAAGCCAGGCTTAATTCTCTGCAAAAGCTCTAAAATCGAGGGACGGAAGAATAAAAATTGAATGTATGAAACTGATTGAGTGCCGAAAGACTGACGAACAGCTAATTTGCAGTACCTTAAAGGGCATAAAGCTTATTTTAAAAAATCTCCACAACTGTGTTTGTGCATTAAGGCTACATAATTTTCTTATCCCTATTTTGCTGACTAACATTTTTAGCCCTTGTAGCGTTGGAAAATTGATTTATATAACGAATCGCGTAAGCAGATGTAAACCAACTTGGTTCTACTCCATTAATTCTTAACTCCAATCTTACTCGTCATTTTTGTTCCGAGATAATTGTTTTGATTCCTGGTCCAGATATTCAGACTCATGTTGTCATAATTTCCTGCCAAGCCAAATTTACATTTCCAGTTTTCTTGGCTTACTCACTATCGCATTTCCATCGCTCAAAGCAGATTGTCCCCTGTACGGATAGAAATGCTCCAAAATCTGCTCTTAATTTTTCTTGCACAAAAAAAATCCCCCTGCTTTCCTTCCTTGCTTTGTCTTTACTAAAGTGTGATTAACACTCGGAGAACTTCAACAGCTGATGATTGTTACCGCAGAAAGGTCTCAACACTGGATGTGCTTCCGAAACAGAAAGAAAAATGCCAAAACTAGCTAAACTAGCTAAATAAATACCTCCCAATTTCATGATAATGGGGACGCGGTGGCTCAGTGGCTAAGACACTGAGCTTGTCGATCAAAAGGTCGGCAGTTCAGCGGTTCGAATCCCGAGTGCCATGTAACAGGGTGAGCTCCTGTTACTTGTCCCAGCTTCTGCCAACCTAGCAGTTCGAAAGCACGTAAAAAAAAATGCAAGGAGAAAAAAATAGGGGCCACCTTTGGTGGGAAGGTAACAGCGTTTCGTGTGCCTTTGGCGTTGAGTCATGCCGGCCACATGACCACGGCGACGTCTTCGGACAGTGCTGGCTCTTTGGCTTTGGAACGGAGATGAGCACCGCCCCCTAGAGTCGGGAACAACTAGCGCATATGTGCGAGGGGAATCTTTACCTTTTAATTTCATGATGGCTAGATGACAGTTCCCATCTTTTCCAGACAGGGAAAAACCCCATATGTATAATTTTTATTGAGTTATAAGATACAAAATACGAAAGTATATTGGAAAGCAGGAGAGAGGAAGAGGGAGGAAGAGAAGTCAGGAAGGATTAGGAAAAAGAAAAAAAAAAGCATTGACTTCCGACCTTCTCTGTTGCAGTAAAAATAAGGCATTTAACATCAAATCACTTTTTGTTTTTTTTCTCATAATCATAAAATCTAGCCATTTCTATAAGGATCTATCAGTCTAATCGGTAAAACCCAAAATCAAAATGTCATTCTTTTCCACTTCAAGCACAAAGCTCAGAAGCTCTCTCGATGTGAGAACGAAAGTGCTTACATATTCTTTTCTTTAATCAAAATAGTCCATTTTGCCATTTCAGCCAACTCTTATCAACTTCTGCAACCATTAGTCCTTGGTGGGAATCGAAGTGTCCTTCCATTTTTGGGGAGCATACAGTCGTCTTGCCGTCAATATATATATAGTGTCAAAAAGTTCTCAATTTTGGAGCAGGATTCGTATTTTAATACAGAAAAAAAATTGAAAATGAAGATAAAGGAGCTTTTTTTGTTCCTGAACGCTAGGAGCAGGCCAGTTACGATCAACCTCTCCATTCCTGGTTTGGTGGTGCATGGGGAATCAATATCTTGTATAGTCATCAGAGTTTAAACAACTTTCCCTAAGTCGGGCTGATCAAGCATTGATAATGTCAGGCGAAGACTTATTAATAAAAGTTTTCTGGAAAAAAAAACAACAGTCTCGAGTTGCGTTTTTCCAGTTAAGGAGGTGGCTGGATTTTCTCGGAAAGCGTAAGGTGGACAGGAATGAAATGTTAAATTTATTGAAAACGGATCCGAGCCATCCTGTTCTGCCCCAGCTATGGACCCCAAAGAACAGAGCACACGCAAAGTTGGTACAAAACTTAATTTACTGAAATAACTCAGTCTTTTTCAAAACAAAGGCTGTTAATAAACTTTCTTAACAGCCTACAAGAAACCAAAGATAAAGTAATCACAATCTTACTAAGGTTGGCAGAAATCCCAGAAGCAATTTGCAGAGAATCCAGACGCCGAGTGAACTAAAGTTGTTCCCTACAAATTGCTTCAGTCGGCGTTCCTCCTTAAATAGGCTAAGGGAGTGGCCAATTAGCCCCAAGCCTTACTCTTGAGGAGACCTCCTCCTGAAGAGCCACTCCTACCTTTTGGCAGCTCTGCGCGCCCGTGCATCGAGAAGAGGTTCCTCCTCTTCGTCCTCTTCACTTAAGGGAGCTTCTGGAGGTTCTGAAGGCCCTGGCTGAATCCCCGCCTCTGGCACCACATCTTCTCCAGCCTCCTCACTGTCCGACTCGAGTGCCAGCTGCAAAGGCTGCTGGCGCAGCACCACACCAGCCTCCTCGCTGTCAGAATCGGCTACAATCCGCACAGGCCGCTGACGGGCCACAACACATCCTGTGTCTTTTAAACAACCAGGTGCATTCAGATCATAGCATTTCAGACTGGGGAACGTCTAATTCGGACCTGGGGGGAAAAAAACCCTCCGATATTCAGGAAGTCAAGACAAAAAATTACCCATCACTGCAGCATGGAAGCTCGTAAGCCGCCAGAGACAGGCTAAATGATTGCGGGGAGGATGGTGGGTACCAATGTTCCTCCTTCCCACCAATCCCAAATTGGTGTATTTGATGCGGCTCAGTTGCAGGAAGTACCCCGCCGGATAAAAGATGTCCCATGTTTTAATCTCTCCCTTGGGGGGTCTCCGGGGGGAGCGGGGGGGCGTCCCTTCCCTATGAGTGATTGGGGCCTGCAATGAATTTGCAACTCCTTCCAGGAATCTTCTAGGCTCCTTGGGGAATGGGTGGCCCCAAACTTCTCGTGGCTTCCACGGTTTTAAGGCGCCCCTCTTCTCACCTTATGCAGTGATATAAAAATATAGGGTTTTTTAAAACCTTGTACCTGATCTCACATTCTCGTCTTCAGATTCAAAAGCACGACATACAGAATAATTGCCTATTTGACAGGAGAATCAAACCCCACAAACGTCATCACACTCCCAGGGCTGATTTTATTTTATTTTATTGTTTTTTAAAATATATGTTTTATTAATACATTTTATACATACATACATACATACATACATACATATATATTTGTTTCATCCAGGTTTTTCCTACGTAAATCAAGATCTTTATACAGCCATGGTTCAGTGAAATCTCATTCACTAGAATTTTTTTGGCTTTATCCGACATCAGAGCAGCATTTTGTTGTCTGTTTTAAGATTTAGGGGAGACTAAGATAGCTATTTCTGGCTTGTTTGCCTTCTTCGGTTAGCCAAAATAAACAAAAATACACAAAAGACCTACGAAAAGAGAATTAAAATAAAATTATATATATATATGTATATGTATATGTATATATAAACTCCATATCTATCTGAACAACGTGTTGTCTGGGTACAATTAGTTTTGAGTAGCTCTACAACAATAATAATGTTAATCAATATACATATCCATATTAATCACAGAGTAATAACACGATTAGCTTATCCAAATTTTCAGTATATAATTACTTACCGTCCTTTTAATCTTTTCAGTTTCTAACCTCTGTTTCTGTCAGTTAGCTACTGGTAAAACAAGTCCCATGTTAAGAGGCATTCTGTTTCTTCCTTTTATTTTAAGTGTTAAATCTATCCATCTCAGCACATTCTAATATGTATACACACACACACACACACACACACACACATTTGTTTTCTTTTCGTAGGCTTTTATGTGTGTTTCTCTTTAGCCAGGTTCTTCCTACGTAAACCAAGATTTTTATGTAGCCCTAGTTCAATGAAATCACAATCCACTGGTTTCTAGGCTTTTTTCAGGCAACCAGCAAGCATCCTTCTGCCCATTGGGAGACTAAGCCTAGAAACTAGTGGATTGTGGTTTCATTGAACTAGGGCTGCATAAAAACCTTGGTTTACGTAGGAAGAACCTGGCTAAAGAGAAACACACATAAAGGCCTACGAAAAGGAAAGAAAACAAATACTGTACCTTTACAGGGAGGATACATGGGATAGAGGGTGTGGCTAACTGATGAGAACTAATAAGTCCGAAATAGATCTATCTTAGTCTCCCAATGGGCAACAGAGTGCTTGCTGGCTGCCTGAAGAAGAAAAAAGCCTAGAAACTAGTGGATTGTGGTTTCACTGAACTAGGGCTGAATAAAAATCTTGGTTTTTTATGGATATATATATATATATATATAATTCTTTCTTTCTTTCTTTCCTTCCTTCCTTCCTTCCTTCCTTCCTTCCTTCCTTCCTTCCTCTCTCTGCAGGGATCTCTTCATTTTTCCATTGCTGTGCAAATGCAATTCTTGCTGCCGTTAACACACGTAAAACTAAATACGTATTCCCTTTATTATACTGGCCCAGGGCTGATTTTAGAGTGGGCGGGGAAGGGGATGATGGGCCAGAAAGCCTTTTGGGGTGATACCCACCTTCCCTTTTTTCTTCTCCCCCCACCTTTCACAGGTACCCACTGAAGAGGGCCAGTTAACAGCTACTTCCAAGCCATGAGGTTTGCGGTAGAGGAGATCAATAACTCCGCCAGCCTCTTGCCCGGGATCCTGCTGGGCTACGAAATGATGGACATCTGCTACCTCACCAACACCATCTACCCCATCCTGCATTTCCTCGCCGACAACCGCTCGACGATCCAAATCGGCAGGAATTGCACTTCGTACCGCCCCGAGGTCGCCGCCGTCATTGGTCCTGATTCCTCCCCGGCGGCCATCATGGCGGCTTATATTCTGAGTCACTTTTCTTATCCCGCAGGTGAGTGCGTGTTTCTCTCCAGGAAAAGCAGGAGAGAAGCCTGCCAGGTGTTTTTAACAGGATAAAATAATCACTGTGTCATATTAATCCCCAAATGAAAATTGGAAGCACAATATGGCACAAATTAAGTGGCTTACGCTAACAGGCTAATAACATAAACGCTGGAAAGGGAAAAGGAAAGGGAAGGGGAAGGAAAGGAAAGGAAACAGAAGGAAAGGAAAGGAAGAAAACAGGAGGAAAGGGGAAGGAAGGAAGGAAAAGCAGGTGAGAGAAGAGGAAGGAAGGAGAAGAGGGAGGAGGGGATGAAAGGAAGGGGAAAGGGGAGGAAAGGGGAAGAAAGGAAGGAAAAGCAGGTGAGAAGAAGGAAGGAAGGAGAATCGGGAGGAGATGAAAGGAAGGGGAAAGGGGAGGAAAGGGGAAGGAAGGAAGGAAGGAAAGGAGAAGCAGGGGAGGAGGGGATGAAAGGAAGAGGAAACAGGAAAGGGGAAGGAAGGAGAAGTGGGAGGAGAGGGGAAGGAAGGACAAAACAGGAAAGAGGGAGGAAGGAAGGAAAAGCGGGGGCAGAGGAAGGAAGGACGGCCATTCATTTAATATATTACAGTTATTAATATTTATATCAGAAGGGAGAGCGGGATAAATGGAAGGAAGGAAAGGGAAGGATACGGGATAGATGGATGGAAGGAAGCAAGGATAAATGGAGAGAAGGGATGGAGAAATGAAGAGAAGGAAAGAAGGGGGAGAGGGGAAGGAAGGAAAGGAAGGAAGGAAGGAGAAGGTAAGGAGAAGGATAGATTCCTACCTGTATTTTGCCTGATGGTTAGCAAGCTTAGAACAGACTCATCAGCAATTAGTAAAAGTTTTCCTGCTTAACCTGGAATTAAACTTCCTCTCCTCTCCTTCGCTTCAGATCACCTATAGCGCAACCACGGAAGCTCTCAGCATTCCACTCCCTGGATTTTCCCGGTCGCTTTCCTCACCATCCCGAGTGCCGAGCAACAGATGGCGGTCGTGCTGCGTCTGCTGTGTCACTTCGGGTGGAACTGGTTCATCGTCCTGGCTAGCGATGCCGAGTACCGGCCACCAGAACCTCCAGCTGCTGCAGTTCCAGGTCCCCGAGCCTGCGTCGCCCTCCAGGAGACGCGAAGGGTTCCTCTGGCTCGGCGCGGCCCCGTCCAGACGAGGATCAGGGGCACGGTGGCCAGGATCCACAGAAACACGGCCAAGGTGGTGGTAGTCCTCAGCCTGGAGCTTCCTCTCCTGGCCTTCTTTGAAGAAGCCCTGTGCCACCGGCCGGCTGTGGATTGCCACTAAAGCCTGGGCCACTGACCTGTCCATCGACGGCCTCTGCAACATTTCCAGCCTGGGAAGCGTATTCGGGGTGGCTGTGCAGGACGTCCCTGTCCCAGGGTTGGATGGCGTCCAAGTCAGGGGGTTCTCTGAGGCAAGTGGGGACCCCCGAAGGCACGTGCAACCAGGAGTGCCGGGAATGTCTGCCGACCCTCCGCTCTACAATAAGCGCCTCCGGCAAATGGGGAACCGCGTGGATTTCAATGTGTACTAAGCCGTCTACGTTGTCGCTCACGCCTTGCACCGCCTGCTAAGTTGCACCCACACCAGGTGCCAAAAGATCGTTTATCCCTGGCAGGTGAGTTGCATCTGGGGTGAAAATCTCTCGCTCTTCCCCCACCTCTCCCCCCTCTTTCTCCCCTCCCCCCCCCTCTCTCTCTATATATACATACATACATACACACACACACACACACATACTGTACCTTTACAGGGAGGATACATGGGATGAGAAAACAAAAATATAATTTGTTTTCTTTCCTTTTCGTAGGCTTTATGTGTATTTCTCTTTAGCCAAGTTCTTCCCACGTAAACCAAAATTTTTATGCAGCCCTAGTTCAGTGAAATCCACTAGTTTCTAGGCTTTTTTTTCTGGCAGCCAGCAAACACTCTGCTGCCCTTTGAGAAACTAAGGAGACTAAGATCTATTTCGGACTTACAAGTTCTCATCAGTTAGCCACACCCTTATCCCATGTATCCTCCCTGTAAATGTACAGTATTTGTTTTCTTTCCTTTTCATAGGCTTTATGTGTGTGTGTGTGTGTGTGTGTGTGTGTGTATATATATAATTTATATTACCGTATTTCCCCGAAAATAAGACCCGGTCTTATATTTTTTTTGAACCCCGAAATAAGCGCTTGGCCTTATTTTCGGGGAGGTCTTATTATTTTGGGGTGCATGGAACAAGACGGGGCTCCTCTTGCCATCTTACCTGATTTTCAGCTCTGTCTCCCTAACCCTAACTAGAGGAAATGGCCGGGACCGGCTGCCCATGTGTTTAAATATTTTCAGGGAGGGCTTATTTTGGGGGGAAGGCTTATTATCAGGGGATGTCTTATTTTTGGGGAAACACGGGGTGTGTGTATGTATGGAGATACACACACACACACACACACACACACACATTAAGTGTTTTTCTATCGAAGGACCTGGTCTACCCCAACATGTGGGAGGGAGCATACTGCTTCCCTTTCGCCTTTCATTTCCAAGTTTGAATCCGAGTAAGGGCATGGCTAGCTGATGAGAACTAAATAGCTTGAAATAGATCTATACGAGTCTCCCTTTATTTCTTTATGAGCAAAATAATAAATTTGATATACATACATACACACACACACACACACACACACACACACACAGACACATATAATCATCTATCGTGTTTCCCCCGAAAATAAGACCGGGTGTTATATTAATTTTTGCTCCAAAAGATGCATTACGTCTTATTTTCTGGTTAGGTCTTATTTTTTGGGGGGGGGGGATTTGATACTAAATACATCCATCTGGCTGACAATCTTAACTGGGGCTTATTTTGAGGGAAAATATCTATCTGTCTGTCTGTCTATTTATCTATCTATATCATCTATCTATCTATATCTATCTGTCTTTCTATATCATCTATCTATCTTTATCTGTCTGTCTGTCTGTCTGTCTATCTATCCATCCATCCATCCCATCTATCTATCTATCTATCTATCTATCCATCCATCCATCCATCCATCCATCCATCCCATCCCATCCCATCCCACCCCATCTATCTATCTATCTATCTATCTATCTATCTATCTATTCATCCATCCATCCATCCATCCATCCCATCTATCTATCCATCTATCCATCCATCCCATCCCATCCCACCCCATCTATCTTATCTATCTATCTATCCATCCATCCATCCATCCATCCATCCATCCCATCCCATCCCATCCCATCCCATTTATCTGTCTGTCTGTCCATCCGTCCGTCCATCCCATCCCATCCCTATCTATCTATCTATCTATCCATCCATCCATCCATCCCATCCCTATCTATCTATCCATCCATCCATCCATCCATCCATCTTTCTATCTATCTATATCATCTATCTATATCATCTATCTATCTCTATGTGTCTGTCTGTCTGTCTATCTATCTATCTATCTGTCTATCTATCATGGTACTTTTGTTCCTTGTTCCAGTTTTAAAATTATAACAGTGTACCCCCAACGGATCAGTTGAGTTGACGGAAGAGCCAAGTCTTCAGCTCGCGACGGAAGGAAAGAAGGTCGGGGGCTGTCCTGAGCTCAGTAGGCAATCCATTCCAGAGGGTCAGGGCTCCCACAGAGAATGCTCTCCTCCTGTGGGTCGTCAGCCGACATTGTTTGGCCGACGGCACCTTGAGGAGGCCCACTCTGTGAGAGCGCACAGGACGATGGGAGAATGGCTGGAGATGGTCCTGCAAGCACCCCGGGCGTAAGCCATGAAGGACTTTATAGGTAAGCACCAGCACCTTGAACTGAATCCAGAACGCCACCGGCAGCCAGTGCAACATGACGAACCCTCTGAAGTTAACTCAAATATTCCTTTATGAGGAGCGCCAGCAGCCCCGGCAAAAAGTATCTCTCGCTGCAGGTTAACAAGTCGGTCCAGCAGGGAGATGAATAGTTGTCTGCCACATCTATTCATCTCCACCCCCTGCCTTTTATCCCCAGAGCTACGGTGGGGCTTTGCTAGCAGCGGTGGCTCTTTCATCCCAAGGACTGGCCCATTGATTTCCACTGCTCTCCTCTCCCTTCTGTGCATTCGTGTGTCAGGCACTGGACCCAGCTGTTCCTCCTCTTCCTTATCAGCCACCTCCAGACCTGGGGGCTGTTGACTGTCCATCTGAGGGCTGACGGAATGCCAAGGCTCCGCATCTGTCTGTCTCTCTCTGACAGCGCCATTCGTTCTTCCCCCTCGGAGCCCTCAGGTTGCATGGATGCTGATCCTGACTCCCACGTCTCCTCCTCCTCTGATTCGGCTGCTGGAGGGGCCGACGGCCGACAGGCCACACAACAGCCTGCTGCGTTTCTCTCACCACAAAGCCCATCGCCCACAGCCCCTGTGAATTTCCCAGGGCACGGAAATCTCCACTTCGTTCGGAGCCTGCCGAAATTTTAACACGTGACCAGGGACAACCCTTGACCCCACAAATGCCATTTTCATTCTTCGGAAACATTTTTTCAGCAAGCCAAATTGTCCAAAGAGAAGCTAATTGAATTTCCTTCTTCTTTGAGTTTTCTCCAAAAAAATCCCAAATATTTTGGCCTCCCCATGACCCAGCAGAGTGGAGAGGTCCATCTCTTGTGTTTCCCCTTAGACAGGTTTACCTGCCAGAAATGCCCGCCGGACACCTGGTCCCGTCCTGGCCAAGAAGAATGCTTCTCAAAGCTCGTGGTGTACCTAAGAGTGGGACCATCCCGTTGGCGTTGTGCTGCTCCTCTTCTCCGCCCTCGACCTCTCGGCCACCTTGGGCATCCTCACCACCTTTGCCCATCATGCCAACACCCCGGTGGTGAGATTGGCCGGTGGCCAGCTGTGTTTCCTCATGTTGTCTCCCCTCGTCTTGGGCTACGGCAGTGTCTCCTCCTACATTCGGTTCACCACTGAGCTCTTCCGTCTGGCGTGGTACAGCCTCTGTTTCACCATCTGCCTCGCCTGCGCCACCGTCCGTTCCTTCCAAATCCTCTTCGCTTTCAAGATGGCAGCCTGGCTGCCCTCCACCTTCACCGCCTGGTCCATGTCCAAAGGGCATTGGGTCAGTAGTGGGTTTCACTTAACTTTGCTACCGGCTCTGCATGCGCAGAGCGTCCGTGATGACTTCCGGGCAGAGCCACTCACTGCCGGCGCTACTGGTTTTCCCAAACCGGGTAGAACTAGTAGAAACTCACCGCTGCAGTGGGTCTTCGTCGCCACCATTTCCGCCCTCAAGGTGGCCATCGTGATTCTCCACCTCCGTTACCGCTACCCGAAGCCCGTCAAGGCTGTCCTAATCGGCAACCCGGCGGAGCGTTTCCTGACGTGTCACACCGACTACCTATCCGCCGTTGTGGTCCACCACCACTTCGACATGGTCCTCTCCTCCCTGTGCTTCTGCTTGGCCTACGCGGGGAAGGCGTCGCCGAAGAGCTACAACGAAGCCAAGTTCATCACCATCGTCATGGTTGGCTACTTCAGCTCTTAGGTGCTGCTTGTCCTGGTCACCACCGTCTCGGAAGGGATGGCAGTCGCCATCTTTGAGATCGTCGTTGTAGTCTCCAACTTGTTCAGCCTCTCCTTGGGCGTCTTCGGAGCCAAGTGTTAATGTCATCTACATCCACCTGGAACATAACACTCCAGCCTTCTTCCAGGCAGCCATTCAGAACTACACCATGGGCCACGGCTAACAGCATCCTCCGCCCCACAACTCCAACCTTTTCCCTTCGTGACGCTCTGATTTAGCCAACCCAGATCTATCTTGGTTAACCAGTCACAGAACAGGCCCCTGATTAGTAATTCATAGCAATGTTTTTTTTTAATGCTTCTCCTCCGGACATTTTACACCTGTGGCTCCTGTTACAGGGAGTCCTCGATTTACGACCACAATCGAGCCCACCATTTCTGTGATTTGAGCAAGACCGTTGTGAGTTTTCGCCCCATTTTACGACTTTTCTTGCCACGTTTCTTCAGGCAATCACCGCAGTTATTAAACACAGTTAAGTGAACTCGGTTTCCCCGTTGACTTTGCTTGTCAGAAGGTCCCAAAAGGGGATCCCGGGACACTGGCCGTCATAAATGTGAGTCCGTTATTGGCTTTGCTTGTCAGAAGGTCCCAAAAGGGGATCCCGGGACACTGGCCGTCATAAATGTGAGTCCATTATTGGCTTTGCTTGTCAGAAGGTCCCAAAAGGGGATCCCGGGACACTGGCCGTCATAAATGTGAGTCCGTTATTGGCTTTGCTTGTCAGAAGGTCACAAAAGGAGATCCCGGGACACTGACTGTCATAAATGTGAGTCCGTTATTGGCTTTGCTTGTCAGAAGGTTGTTAAGGAATTCGCAGAGTAACCCTTGAATAGCAAGGGTGTGTGCACGAAAGCAATTGAGAGTAGGTATGATTAAACACAGTCAACACACAGATACACTGAGTTGTGTTTACTTTCAGGAAATAGTAAGGCACAGTCCAATAAACATATAAAGCAGGAGATAGCAAAACGACAGCCCAGGGATAATACAATAACAAAGTCTTCTTACCAGTCGTCATAGTCATTCACAATAAACAGTTCTTCTGGATTTGCAAAGAGTAGCATACAGAGATATCAGAGAGCAAGAACAGCAAAGAAAAACAAACCATGTTCCTAGCTCCCTCTTAAGGAGATTGGCTACAGAGCTAACCAATCAGGACACAGTATGATGCAATCCAGCAGTCTTAAAGCTATATTGATGGTTTATATATTGTCAACCCAACAAAGTAGGTAATACTCAATTCCTAACAAAGGTCACAAAAGGGGACCCCAGGACACTGACCGTCATAAATGTGAGTCAGTTGTCAAGCGTCTGGATTTTGATCATGTGACCACGGGGATGCTGCAACGGTCGTTAAGTGTGAAAAGCGGGCATAAGTCACTGTTTTCAGTCCCGCTGTAACCTCGAATGGTCACTAAAGGAGTCCAGGACTTGCCCGTAACACCGTCGTTGCTCCTTGCGTTGGATTTTATTTTGCAATCTTTAAATTTGTATTGCGGGTGTATAATAAAAAGCTGTTTTATTGTATTTTTAATGTTAAATTTGCTGTTATTTTTTTCCCCCACTTTGACTGTTATTTCCCCCCCCTCCTCTCTCTAGTATGTTAACTTTCACATCATTTTTTAAAAGTTCCACTGTATTTGGTTGTGGGTTTTTTCCCCATGTAATTTTTCTGCAAGGGGACGGTGGTGGCTCAGGGGCTAAGACGCTGAGCTTGTCGATCGAAAGGTCGGGAGTTCAGCGGTTCGAGTGCCGCGTAACGGGGTGAGCTCCCGTGACTTGTCCCAGCTTCTGCCAACTTAGCAGTTCGAAAGCACGTAAAAAAAAATGCAAGGAGAAAAAAATAGGGACCACCTTTGGTGGGAAGGGAACAGCGTTCCGTGCGCCTTTGGCGTTGAGTCACGCCGGCCACATGACCACGGAGACGTCTTCGGACAGCGCTGGCTTCTTCGGCTTTGAAACGGAGATGAGCACCGCCCCCTAGAGTCGGGAACGACTAGCACAATTGTGCGAGGGGAACTTTTACCTTTACCTTACCTCAATTTTTCTGCTCACTGTAATTCGACTAATTTTTATCATCTTTTTTTTACTTCTCTTGTGGACTGCCACACACCTAAAACGGCAGGTGTCAATCTCGAGTTTAAAATGCTGGCTTTCTCCTGACTTTTAAACCTAAAACTGGCGATGGTTTTATTTTAATTTCTTTTTATGCGGTTGCATACTTCCCCTCCCTTTTTAATCTTGCGTTGTCCTTTTATTCCGCCGAGAGCTGAAGACATGGCTTTTCCAACAGATTTGCTGATCTGACGGGTGGTTTTTAATTGGATGGATTTTAAATCGATGGTTTGTGTCGGGTTTTTTTACTGTTTTTATTGTCTTGTTTTTTTGTGAGTCCCTAGGGAGAAGGGCGGCGTATAAGTATAATTAAATAAATAACTAAATAAAATAAATACTGCCCGTTGGATTGCCCTGCCCGGAGGAGGGTCAACCACGAAGAGCCAAGGAAACAGAGTTAAAAGTATAAATAAACACCATCCTCGTGCCAGGCTGGCCCCAAATGCCCAAATAATAATATTTAATAAATCAAAATAACGGCTGTTCCCTTTAACTGGCTGTTCCACACCAGGGTCTAATTATTCCTTAATTGCCCCCACCTGGGCCATGGAGGGAACCTGCTGAGGGAAGACATGGCAGCAAGAGCTTCTCAGGAGCTGTGGGGAGAAATAGGGGGGTCCCAATCGGGCCTAGCAACCCCCCAAGCCCTCCCAGGATTGAACTCCCAGCTGAGGAGCCCCCTGGCCCAGGTGAGTCCCTTCAGAGACCCCCTTTCCTGCCTCTGGGGAGCGGGCACATTGGGCAGGGCTGCTGGGGAGGATGGGGGAGGTAGTTCTAAGCCCTTGGCAAACTGAGGGGGTGGGGGCAGGGAGCGGTGTGGTCCCTCTGCTTATAATTTATAACAGTAACAAGAGTTGGAAGGGGCCTTGGAGGTCATCTAGTCCAACCCGCTGCTCACGCAGGAGACCTAGACTAGGGATTCGAACTGCCGGCCTTTCTGATCGATAAGCTCAGCGTCTTAGCCACTGAGTCACCTAGCCAATGCTTGCTTGCTTCCTTCCTTCCTTCCTCCCTCTCATTCACCCACCCACCCATCTTCCTCCCTCCCTCCCTCCCTCTATCCACCCACCCATCTTCCTTCTTTCTTTCCTTCCTCCTTCCCTCCCTCCCTCCCTCCCTTCTTTCTTTCCTCCCTCATTCACCCACCCACCCATCTTCCTTCCTTCCTCCCTCCCTCCTTTCTTTCCTCCCTCATTCACCCACCCATCTTCCTTCTTTCCTCCCTCCCTCCCTTCTTTCCTTCCTCCCTCCCTCCTTTCTTTCGTCCCTCATTCACCCACCCACCCACCTTCCTTCCTTCTTTCCTTCCTTCTTTCTTTCCTTCCTCCTTCCCTCCCTCCTTTCTTTCCTCCCTCATTCACCCACCC
>WNWU01019587.1:0-20008 GCA_012654045.1 Ptyas mucosa
ATCTATCTATCTATCTATCTATCTATCTATCTATCTATCTATCTATCTATTGGTTCGATTTATATGCCACCCTTCTCTGGAGACTCAGGGCGGCTTACAATGCGTAAAGCAATAGCCTTCCTACTTTTTGTATATACCTGCTTAGTAGGGCTTTCGGGCCCCCCGAAGCAGTGTTTTTTTTTTTTACACAGAGTCAGCTTATTGCCCCCACAATCTGGGTCCTCATTTTACCTACCTCGGAAGGATGGAAGGCTGAGTGAACCTTGAGCCTGGTGAGATTTGAACTCCCAGTAATTGCAGGCACCTAGCAGCTAAGTGCTACTTTAACAGCACTTTAGTCCACTGCACCACCAAGGCTCATAAATATTGTCATCATAAAGGAATGATGACCATATTAATAGTAGTGCAGACTTAGTAACTAGTTTGACTAGTAACTAGTTAGGGCCAGGTTTGGTGCCTGTCCCTCCTCAGAAGGGCCGGCGTCTGCCTTCCGAAAGGGTTTCCTGCAGGCTTCGGAGCCCAAGAAAGCAGCAGAGAGGAGCAGATGGCGAAGCCTGCCCAGAAGCCCCCTCGGAGACCTGGGCTGCCGGAGACCCTCTCCCCCGGTGAGTGGGCCTCACTCACCTGCCTCTCGCCTAAAGCTGCCCCCCCTTGGTATGTCTTTCAGCAAGAGGAGAACCTGGGGAACTTGATCCATGAGACAGAATCTTTCTTCAAAACCCGAGACAAAGAATATCAAGAAACGATAGGACAGATCGAGGTAAAGATAAAACGGTGGCACGTGGCCCAGCCTGGGGGTGGGTGGCGGGGAAGGAAGGCAGCAGCTCTCCACCCACCCCGAACCTTCTCTGCTGCAGAGAACCAAGGGGCGTCCCTCAAAACGGTATGTGGTGTCAACACTCCTTAGAGACACAGGGCCGCTCCTTGTCCACAGCCCAAGTCCACTAGGGTTGCCGGGGTTGCCCAAGGACTGTTCGGCAAAGGCCCTTACGGGAGGGGCAGGGAGCCTAGGGTTTAACCTCCTTTCCTTCTGCCACAGCTGGAATTGGCCACCGCCAAAAGCGACATGAACCGCCACCTTCACGAGTACATGGAGATGTGCAGCATGAAACGGGGCCTGGACGTCCAGATGGAGACCTGTCGGCGGCTAATCAAAGGCTCCGCGGAAAGGTGGGGCAGGAGGAGGCGGGCACCGCCCTGCTTTCACCAAGAAACACACACACACACACACACACACCGCGGGTGTGGGAGGCAGCAGAAAGAGGCTGGTCTCAAGTGTCCTGCACCAGTTTTTTTTTGGGGGGGGGGGGGACGAGTTAAGGTTCAGATCCGATCCTGCCTTTTGTCTTCCTCCCTCCAGAAATTCCCCGTCGCCCAGCTCCCTCGCCAGCAGCGACTCGGGAAACACGGACGAGATTCAAGACGACTTCGACAGAGAAGCAGACGTGGAGCCCATGGTCAGCTGATGAACACCCGGAGCGTGGGGCGCAGGGGTTTGGGGCGGTGGGTTTGGGCGGGACGGGGAGAACAGAAAACTTTAAAAGAGAGAAAAAAAAAAAAAACCTGGACAAAAGTTGAAACCTTGCAGCATGGGTGATCTAGGACTTCCGCGTCCTCGGCCGGCGTTCCCGGAGGCTCGGCCTCCCGCGTCGTCATCTCAGGATTGGTGCTGTGAAAACTTTTGTACTGTTCCGTCAACGACAAATGTGACAAAAACAAAACAAAAACAAAAAAAAACAAACAAACAAACACTGCAGTTTTAACCTGTGCCTTCGCCCCCAGGCTGTGGGCCCAACTGAGCTCCTACGGTACGTCCATCTGCTTCGGACGGAAGGCAAGCTCCTGGGGAAGGATGCCTCTGGCGTTTGGGTGGGTGGGAACCTCAGAGGCTCCAGGCCCGAGGTCCTTCTTTTGCTGCCCAGGGTGGCCAACCCGGAAAGCCTGGGGAAGGGGAAGGCCAGAGCCAGGGCAAGGCCAGAAGGACCACAGGGTGAGAAGGTCGCAGTTTTTAACTTACTATGCAAAACAAAAAACAAAAAAAGCAAAGTGCTTTGCTTGCCTTATTTCCGCAGCACGTTGGGGCCTGTGCCGGGCTCGGGTTCCTCTCCCGAGCGCCCCGGCAGTTTGGCACCCCTGACCCCGGTCTGGGAGGGGTGTGTGGCTTGTCCGGTTCTGCTTTGTGAAGGTCTCTCTGCCGCCTTGGCATGGGTGGAGGGCTGTGTCTCTGTTTTTTCTGCTGCTTCCCCGAGTGCCGGGCGCGTGTTCCTGGGCTCGGGGGCTTCAAGAGATGAGGAGGGAAGCCATGGGTGGGTGCCCGCAGGCTGGGGAGCCCCCCCCCCCCCAAAAAAAATCAGGACTCTGGCAGCTGCCTGGCACCCGAGATGCCCTCGTGTGTTTCCGTTCCATTGACGCGAAGTATTCTCTGGGGAGGAAAGGTGTGTGTGTGTGTTTGTACATGCCATTCAGGAGAGTTTGGCATGCAACTGGAAAGGGAAATGCCCCCCCCTTACCCCCTCCCCTTTTCTTTCACTGTCTCTTGCGGCTGGCCAATTAATTGCTTGGCTTCTGTGGGCGGCTGGCTTTTGGTGTGAATGGTGGCGGGAGGAGGGTCCATTGGGGAGACCCTCATCCACACCCAAGGCCAGCTGGCAGCTTCCCTCCAGCTGAGCCCACTCCTCTTGTTCTGTGCTGATACCTGTTCAAGAAGGAGGGGTGTGGCTTCTGTCTTGGGGGTGGGGAAGAGAGACAGTGACAGAGACACCCCTTTGGTGATGGGCAGCTTAAGGACACTCCCCCACACACACTCCCCCCCCCCTTCCTTGAACGTTTTTGGTGGTGGGGGGGGGGGGCATTGATTCTTCTTCCAAAGTGCTTTTTATACCCTTCGCTATTTTTTCTCCCCTAGCCAAAGTTGCATCCTTTTCTTTCCTTAAAAGCCAACCTTCCCCCTGCTGCCATTACTGGTTTTTTCTTCCTTTATTTCTTTTGCAAGGGGTCGATGCCGCACTCGGTACTTCCGTAAAAAGCCTGCCTCGAGGTCACCGAGGCAGGCTTTTTACCTTTCGGCTTTTTACCTTTCGGCAGCTTTGCCGAAAGACCTGAATTGCCGCACTACTTACGCCTCTCTCAGCCAGACGCCTTGGCTTTTGCCCTCTTGAACATCTTGTCGGATTTCACAGTTGTTTAGCTGCCCGGCGGTTACCGTCGCCGCAAAAAAAAAAAAAATCTGACCGCTTGCGGATTCCTTTCTCTCTCCCCCCCCCCCCCCCCCCCGGTTTCCTTGTTGCTCGATCGTGCCTGTTACTGTTTTACTTCTGAGCGCACAAGCCTGGTTTGTATGTAAGCTTTTAAACGGATCACATGTGAATAAGGGGTCAGAGGAGGTGGGCACGGCCCTCACTGGGTTGGTGGGGGGGGAGCGGTACCTACGTGAGGAAGGCATAGGAGGTCGCAAGGACAGTTTATTCTAGCTGGAAAGAGGTGGCCCCTGCATCACACTATCCACAGAGGAGGGTGTCCCAGCCCCCCAAAAAGTTAAGACGGCGGCAGCACAAGCAAATCCCCACCCCCCTCTTTTACCCGCATGGGGTGGAGAACATGTCAAGCCTCCGTCTTGGCTCTTTTTGAATGGCCTGGGCACTCGTCACAGAGAAGAAGTTGTGGGGGGTTTTTTTGTTTGTAGGTGTCGAAGGGAAACGGGGGGGGGGGGGGAAATTGCCTAAGGATAAAGTTAGGACGATACGGGATGGTGAATGGTAAAGGCAGCGATCACCAATATTATACGCAGGCTGTCATTAAGGGGTTGCGTTTTTGTGTGTGTGTTTGTTTTCACTGCTTGGAAACACGGGGAGACTGCCCCAAGCGAGACGTAATTGTGGTCAGTTAAGTGTCCACCATGGCTTCACTCGGGGTGCGTTGGCGTTGACGGTGCTGACACTGGGCAGGCAGGGAGTGCGTTAAGGGTCTCTGCGGGCGATTTTGGAAAAGGGTAGGGGGCAAAAATAATATTGGTGGGGGCTGCAGGGCATACTTTCAATTCCTTCCTTTCTTTCTCCCCTCTCTCCCCTTTCCGTATGGCTGTAAATACTTTCTTTTTGTATTCCTAAAGCCGTGTCCAAGCGACACTTTTTAACGACTTTAACCAATCTCTGGTGGGTTTTTAAAGGCAAGTGGGGGGGGGGGAAAGCGGGGAGGGTGGAAGCGTAACAATTTTCCTTCGCTTGTTAGCCAGGGCGATGATGGCAGTCCGTCCCAATTCCTAAGCAAACTGGGTTTGTACAAAATTTGGGCCGAAGCCTTTGCCGACTTCGTCGAATGCATGTGGTTTAAAAGGAAGGGGGAGGGGAAAAAAAAAAAGAAGAAAATGTCCAAAGAAACCGTATCTCGTTTTCCAGGATTGTATAATTTAATTGTAGCTCAAGCCATGATGCGGACGCAAGTCCCGTTTCTGAAGAGTCCTCCCTGTGATATTCCCTAAGCTGAGATCACCTATTCCCGTGATGGCGAATCTATGGCACGTGTGCCAGAGGTTGCACGCAGAGCCGTCTCTGTGGCGCCTGAGCGCCTGAAAATGGCCCCCCAAAAATGCCCCAAAACCAGGCCGTCTTTCGGGCCATTTTCTGGCTGTTTTGGGGGCCGTTTTCAGCCTGAAAAACAGCCCTAAAAATGGCCAAAAACATGTGTGCGCCCCGGGGCACTCGGTGCCAAAAAGGTTCGCCACCGCTGACCTATTCCTTAAAATCAGTTATCGCACACCTTTGTCCATTGCACAGAGCACGCAAGGGAAATGATTTGGGAAGCGGAGACTCTTGTCTTTCCCTCCTTGATCCAGGACGTGTCCCCCCCCCCCCAAAAAAGTCCAGCAGTCCAGGGGAAAATGACTCAAAAGCCAAATTCAGCCTTGTCACCCCTTAGGAAATGGCATAGTAGAAAGGTGTAGTTTGTGGAATCTTACTTTAGGCTGGAATTAGTCGACATTTTCTGCAGAGCTGCTTTAAGACCAAAAATGGTGTTTTATCATTTTAAAACGGAGGCGGGCCGGGATTTCCACCTTTTTTTTGGGGGGGGGGGCGTGCGAAGGAACGAAGGGGGGGGGGGAGGAAGAGGAGGGACGATTCAAGAGCAATAGTTTTGTCACCCCCACCAAACCTTATTCCACTTTCTCGAGCTCGCCCAAGTCGTCTTTGATATTATAAAAAAGCCAAACTGTTCGGAACAGAAATGTTTACGGTGTTGTACATATTGTGCTTTATATTCTGTATATCGGCCTGTTTTCAAGGAGTGGGGTGGGGGGGGCTTTGGGGGGGGGGGGGTAACCAGAGGTCATGTATTTGTGCACTTGCCAGGAGAACCGTTCGTTGTGAAGCTTGCTCCAAAGGGGGTGTGGGTTGTTTTCCCTCCCTTTTTCCCTCCCACCTTAAAATTTGAGAAATTGTGACTTCTCTAGGACCCTTGTAGGGTGTGGTTTCCACGGGCCCCTCCCCACTCACCCCTTCAACCCTCTCACCTGTGCCAAACCTTCCATACGCATTGAGCCAACCTGTTCCCCCCCCCCCCCCCCCTGTGCCCCCCCCCCCCCCTTTTCCCCTTGGGGAAAATCCCCCCCCCCCCCCCCCCCGAAAGTTGCCCTCTCAAAGAAGGGACTTCTGTGGTCGGATCCTCCTTTAACCTTCTCGCTCTCTCCCCCCCCACCCCGATTCTCCGTTAAGAAGGGTGGTGGGGTTTCTCTCCGGTGTCGTCCCCCCTCAATTCCGGGAGGGGTTCTCTTCCAGTTTCATACGGACAATGTACCAAACGGGTTTTGTCTGCGAATCAGGGATGTTCTCGAAGCTTCTCGGTGGTGGTTGGGGTTTTGTTTTTTGTTTTGGTTTCCGAGGAAGAAACCCCCCCTTGACAATAAATGCCAAAATTTCTGGTTACTAAAGTTTCGTGTGAGTCTCTTTTCTTTCGGTCACAAGAGTCGGAAGGGACCTTGGAGGTCATCTAGTCCAACCCCGTGCTCAGGGGATTCGAACCGCCGAACTGCCAACTTTTCTGATCGACAAGCTCAGCGTCTTAGCCACTGAGCCCACCTAGTCAAATATCCCTCCCCAGTGCAAACCCTCCCTCCCTCCCTCCCTCGGCGATCAGGATCATGGGGCCTAGTGTCAGTGGTCAGGAGTGCCAGTCTTCCCCAGCGGGCATTGCCCAATACCTGCCCCTTGTCGCCAGGGGCAGCCTGGCGGTCTCGTTTTGCACCAACTGCCACCAGCTCTTCATATTTCCCCCACTCCCATCGCAAATCAGCACAGACGACACAACATCCTTGTAGGGTAGGACACCCTGTGCCAAGCGGGCAGAAACCTGGGCACCAGCTGGGTTTTACGCCAGCCTATTGTTGGGCTTTGAGTCAATGCCCAACATTGGTGCTTTGGGGGGCAGATGATACCGATGGCTGCCTGCTTGCGAGGCTCTACCCGCACACGCTCCCTGCAAGGTAGGCTGCAACGAATGGGGCATCAGTCGCCTCCCCCTCCCAAGTTGCACTCCCCGCCTCCTTGAGGGGGCAACGTCCACAGGGCACGATTTCCCACCCTTAAGAGTAATGGGAGTTCTTGTTCTTGCAAAAAAAAAAAAAAGATGGGAGTTGTAGTCCTGCGTCTCTCCTCTTTCTCTCCTCCTCCCCCGCCTGTTCAATTGCGCAACTTTTCTCTGGGAAGGAGGCGGGGGGGGGAGGAGAAGCCCCAGCGCGGCTTTTGATTGGTGCTCCCCAGGCGCGCCTTCGGATTGGCTGCCTTGCTTTCCCGCCCCTTTCCTTGGAACGCGAGGGACTCGTCCATTCGCGGCGCCGGAGAGGGGTGTGTGTGTGTGTTGTTCCTTGCCTGCCCTGTCCCTCAAAGCTTTGGAAGACGCTTCCGAAAGTTTACAAATATATATATATCTTGTACATATAAAACGGGATAACCGTGCTCTTTCTTGCGGAAAGAGCGTTCTCGACCAAAAAAAAAAACATCTCCCCCCTTTTCTCGCCCGAGGAATGGTTCGGCCCGATTCGGCGGCACGCGCCGCCCGGCATCGCCGCCTTCCATCTCTTCCCTCAGGATCGGGCGGGGGTTGTAGGATGGCGCTGCGGCTGCCTCTCCTTCGCCGGCCGGGCTCCCTCCGCGGGCTGAGGTGAATCTCTCTCCCCCTCTCTCTTTCTTTGGGAATAGGGTGGGGGCGGGTGGAGTTTCCTGAGGGACTCCCACTCCCATCCTCCACAGCAGGAGCCCCTGGGGCGCTTCTACGCCGGGGAGGATGGGGGTCAGGCGCCTCTTGCGAGGGGTGAATGGGGGGGGGGGCGGTCAATGACGTCGCCGGTCCCCTTGGGGGGGGGGGGGGGGCGCCTCAGGGAATGGGCTCCGCCCCCCAATTTCCCCCCCCCCACCTTCCTTACTTTGGAAAATAATTCATAATTCTTTTAGGAAATAACTCCTTCCCCTTCCCCCCTCTGGAAGTCTCCACATGGTTGGTAGCCTTTGATGTTTGTGCTATTAATGATTATTCTAAGGATAATGCCTTGTGTCAGGTTCACTGCCACTGCTGCATTAATATTATTGACTTTCATAATAATAATAACAGTAAGAATAGTACTAATAAAAATAATAAGAACAGTAAGAATAGTAATAAAAATAGTAATAAAGACAGTAATAATAGCAATAATCAATAATCTAATAGTAATAATCAACCATCTAATAGCAATAATCAACAATCTAATAATAGTAATAATCAATAATCTAATAATAGTAATAATCAATAATCTAATAGTAATAATCAATAACTTAATAACAGTAATAATAGTCTAATAGTAATAATAATCTTATAATAGTAATAATAATATAATAATAATCTAATAATATAGTAACAACAATAATAGTAATAATCAACCATCTAATAGCAATAATCAACAATCTAATAGTAGTAATAATCAGTAATCTAATAATAATCAATAATCTAATAGTAATAATCAATATTATAATAATAATCTAATAATAATATAGTAACAATCAATAATCTAATAATAGTAATAATCAATAACTTAATAACAGTAATAATAGTCTAATAGTAATAATAATCTTATAATAGTAATAATCAATAATCTAATAATCTAATAATAATAATATAGTAACAACAATAATGGTGATAATCAATAATCTAATAGTAATAATCAAATAGTAATAATCAATAATCTAATAGTAATAATCAATAACCTAATAATAGTAATAATAGTCTAATAGTAATAATAATCTTATAATAGTAATAATAATATAATAATAATCTAATAATATAGTAACAACAATAATAGTAATAATCAACCATCTAATAGCAATAATCAACAATCTAATAATAGTAATAATCAGTAATCTAATAATAATCAATAATATAATAGTAATAATCAATATTATAATAATAATCTAATAATAATATAGTAACAATCAATAATCTAATAATAGTAATAATCAATAACCTAATAGTAATAATAATGATGACTGAATTTCATGCTTAATGAATAGAAGATAATAATAATAATAATGTGTTTCCCTGAAAATAAGACCCTGTCTTATAGTTTGTTTGTTTTTTGAACCCTGAAATAAGCGCTTGGCCTTATTGCCATGTGCTCAAAAGCCCGATTGGGCTTATTATCAGGGGGCGTCTTATTTTGGGGGAAACAGGGTAATCATCATCATCCTCATCCTCATCCATATCAACCATTAGCACCAGTCAATAGTATTTGTGATGCATTTTTGAATGTTCAGTTGACTTGAGTTGCATGTTGAATAAATAAATAAATAAATAAATAATAATAATACATCTTAAGAAGGTACTTGGTTGATCCCTAGGACGCTGGCGGCAACCATTAGCACCAGTCAGTGGTATTTGTGACGCATTTTTAAATGTTCAGAGTTTCATGTTTAATGGATAAGGGAGAATAATAATTATTAATAATATAATTATTAAGAAAGTACTTGATTGATCCCTAGGACACTGGCGGCAACCCGTATCAACCATTAGCACCAGTCAATGGTATTTGTGACGCATTTTTAAATGTTCAGTTGACTGAGTTTCATGTTTAATGAATAAAAGAGATAATAATAATAATTTGCATTTTCTTCCTTTCACCCTTTCTTTATTTGCAGTTTGCCTTATCTTCCACCTAAGCCTAAGGGAATCTGGCAGGTGTGCCTTCTGCCTCAGCCATTAACAAAGTTTAGGGCTTCGGCCATTACAACTGCCCTATAAATAGAATATAAATTCAACACAAATATGCACATCTGTACATGCATGCACAGGCACACACTCTATACAGCTCGTCCTTGACTTACGACCACAATTGAGCCCTGCCGTTCCCCTTGCTAAGCGAGGCAGTGGTGAAGTGAGTTTTGCCCCGTTTTACGACCTTTCGCGCCACGCTTGTTAAGCGAATTGTGGCAGTTTCAGTTAGTTAAAATGGTTGTGATGCGAATCCGGCTTCCCCGTTGATTTTGCTTGTCAAAAGGTTTACTTGGGTTGCCCAGAAATCCCTTTTCCCCCAGTGTCAACTTCAGCTCCTTTCGGGAAAAAAATACTAACCCTTTTTCCTTTTCGTTTTTTAAAACTTTGCTTCCAGCCTGGGGCTTTACAAAAAGGGACAGGTTAGTCATGGTGATGAAATATTTTTGCTCTGTCGTAGCCTAGTGGAAATTTTTTTCTCTCTCTCTCTCTTTTTCTCTGTCTTTTTGCTTGGTGAGTAGAAATAGATCTTGATGGGGCTGGAGGATCAAACTGGCCTTCCAGTTTCCAGCTGTAGCTGAATTTCAATTTAAAAACAATTGCCTTTATTGATTGATTGATTGATTGATTGATTCAATTTATATGCCGCCCTTCTCCGGAGACTCAGGGCAGCTTACAATGCGTTAAGCAATAGCCTTCATACTTTTGTATATACCTGCTTGGTAGGGCTTTCGGCCCCCACCTAAGTAGTGTTCTTTTTTATACAAAGTCAGCTTATAACCCCACAATCCGGGTCCTCATTTTACCTACCTCGAAACGATGGAAGGCTGAGTCAACCTTGAGCCTGGTGAGATTTGAACTTGCAGTAATTGCAGGCAGCTGCTGCTACTTAACAGCACTTTAGTCTGCTGCGCCACCAAGGCTCTTTGCTATCAGTGTTGGCCTTTTTAGGCCTACTTGTAGCGCAGGAAGAATTGCGACTTAAAAGGAAAGCAGTAACATGCAGAAGCCAGCTAAAACTGCTAAAACAGCTGTGACAAGTGATGCAGGTAGTCCTCCACTTACGGCCATTTGTTTAGTGACTGAAGTTACAGCGTCACTAAAAAAAAAGTGACGTAATGATCAATTTTTGCACTTAATGACGATGGTCACACGATCAAAATTAGGGCCCTTGTCAACTGTGATAGGTTGTGCTGTTCTGGGATTATGTGATCACCATTTGTAACTTTCCCAATATGTGGGAAGTCACATTCTTTTAACAACCGCGTGACTCTCTTAACAACTGCAGTAATTCCCTTAACAACCGTGGCCAAAAAAAAGAAGAAGAAGATAGTAAAATCAGGCATGGCTCCCTTCACCACCGCCTCGCTTAGCGATGGAAATTCTGTGGTCGTAGGTCGAGGACTACCTGTAAATTCCTACATGATTTGGTTAAGGAAAGCCCCAGTCAAATTGAAAGCGTTAAAATTTGGGGCCCAGAAAGTTCAGTCTCCTCTTCCCCCATTTCAGGTTTACCTCTGAATGTGCTCTCTTTATCTACACCCACTTTCCTTTCTGGAATTGATCAGGATTAGTAGGGCTTTGGCCTTATCGGCCTTGGTTGAGATAAAGCCAAGCTTGGGAGCAAGAGAACGAAACAGCTGTCCTTTTTTTTTTGCTCAGATCTTTTGCTTTCAACTCGCGCCCTGGGCCTTCAAAATCAAGGTTATGCCTGCTGAGGCAGAGAAGATCAAACTTTGCGCCGTGGTGCAAAAGTCCAGCTCCTCAAGCATGCGTTTTGCTGATCACAAATTCCTGCTTGGAATGTGGAAAGCAAGAAAAGAGTGGGAGAGGAAAGAAAGGTTTTAAAAGAACAGTGCCTTCTCCCAAAAGTGGTCTTTCGGAGTAAACACTCTCCGAACTATTTCATAGTGTGTCTCTGCTTTTTTAAAAAAAAACCACTCACCTTTAATGTAAAAAGGATGGATATCTTCTTTCTTTAATGTTAGTAATATTTTTAGGGAGGTTGATGAACTTTAATAAGGGGAGTTAAAGGATCTATGGGAATTTTTGAATTTTATAGTATGTTAGCATATTTTAGTATATGTTTGTTATTGCAATACCCTGTTACTGCTTTGGGAGGTCTAGGGTGGGGAGGGGGGGGGGTTGGATGGGTTGGGGAAAAGATGTTATATAAATGTAAACATAATTGGGAAATCGGGGCTGCTCGAATACCACTTTAGATTGTATTGAAAAGGGAAACAACTGGAGAGAGGGGAAGGACTAGAGAGAGTGGAAAGGAGAGTAGGAAAGGAAAAGGAGAGAAGGAAGAGGGAGGGGAAAGAGGAGCGGAGGAGAAGGTGGGAAGAGGAGAGGAGTGGGGGTGGAGAACGGGAAGTAGGAGAGAAGAGGAGTGAAGCAGGCAGGAAGGAAGGAAGGGAGGGAGGGGGAGTAGGGGAAGAAAGGTTGGAGTAAAAGGAAGGGGTAAAAGAGCAGCCCCGAAAAAGAAAAGAAAAAGAAAAGGGGAAAAAAACCGAACCCCCCCCCCCCGAAAAAAGTGAAAGTAAAAATGATGTAAGAGGGAGGGGGTTAGAAGGGGGGGATTGGGTGTGGGGCGGGGAGAAAATGTTTGGAAATTTTGTCTGTAAAACTTTTTAATAATAAAAAAAAAAACCACCACTCACTTCGAGTGAGCGTTAGGCTCGGATTGGGGAAACTGACGGGTTCACATCAAACTTACAAAAGAGGTTTTCAGTAAATTACTGTTTTGTGCAATCTTGAGCCCCGAGGGGAGAAACCACATATTAAACTTTGGTTAACCTCGTTTTATTGACAACATTGAAACTCCCGTTTCAGACGGAAAATAAATGGCTGGCACAGCCTGTAAATACCAGTAGCATGCCCCTGTCTTCGGATTGACAATGTCAGAAGCATGACACGCATGGAAAAGGAAATGGGGAGGGAAGAGGGATTGAGCAATCATTGGGGCAAGAAATAGATAGTAGGTGTGGTTATTTATAGCTTAGGAAGGCGATGAAGCCTCTCAAAAGGTAACAGGAGCAAACATATACTACTACGTACCTGCAAAGCTGTAGCAATGCCTGCGAGGGAATCTATAGTTTATTCCTATGCCTCTCTTGTTAAAAGACCTGTGTTGCAAAATATATAACAGAAAACAGCAGCATGTTGGACTCCCTAAAACAAATAAACTTCCCTCTCCTTTTTTAGTCCTGGTTTAATGCTAACTCGGATGTTTATTGATGTACCAGTTCGTCTGCATTTCTTTCTTCCCTCTTTCTCCTAGAATTTCGAGGCAATATACGTGGCTTTCCCCATTCAGATTCCTTGTGTGTCCAATCACACTTGGCCAATAAAGAATTCTATTCTATTCATTCGCCTTCCTCTTTTTTTTTTTTTTTTTGGATTTATATGCCGTCCTTCTCCGGAGACTCAGGGCGGCTTACAGTGCGTTAAGCAATAGCCTTCATACTTTTGTATATTTATACAAAGTCAGCTTATTGCCCCCACAATCCGGGTCCTCATTTTACCCACCTTAGAAAGGATGGAAGGCTGAGTCAACCTTGAGCCTGGTGGGATTCGAACTTGCAGTAATTGCAAGCAGCAGATGTTAATAGATGTTAATATCAGGGTGCTTTAAACCACTGTACTACAGGCTCTGTCTGTAACAGTGCAGCCCTCTTTGGGACTGAAGAAACAAAGCCTGCAGATTTCTCAGGGATCCCTTACGATTCTCACCTAAAGCGAAATAATCTGGTTGTTTTTTTTTTGTTTGTTTGTTTGCTTGCTTTCCGCATCCCCCAGCCTGCGGTGGCAGCACCGTGCCTCAGTCAAGGTGGTCAATGAACCCGTTTTGGCCTTCAAACCTGGGAGCCCTGAGCGAGCCGCCCTCCAGCAGGTAACCAAAGACAAAGAGAGGAGTCCTCATTGTGGCATAGGAGCTAGAGGGAGGGTGTCAAACTCGATTTCATTGAGTGCCGCATCAGGGGGGGTGGGGGTGGAGCAGGGGGTGTGTGTGGCCAGCTTGATGTCACTCGTATCTGTGGTGGCCCTAGTGCTCTACCAGCGAAAACGGGCTCCGTTTCTGGCTGCGATGGCCTCCTGCAACCCTCTGCCAACAAAAACGGAGCTCGGGAGGGCCGCACATGGCCCTCCTGAGATCCGTATACACTGGCAGAGGCACCGTGGGCCGGTCCTTCACTCTTTCCAGGGGAGCCCGATGGGCCAGATCTAAGCACCCTGAAGGCCGGATCCAGCCCGCAGGCCTTAAGTTCGACACCCCTGAGCTAGAGCAGGGGTCGGCAACCTTAAACACTCAAAGAGCCACAAAGGTCCTAACCCAAAGCCCCTGTTCACTTTTGGAGCCGACCGGAAGTCCGGTTCCCACATCATAGAGTCTCCTCCTAGCACGGCGTCCTTTTTCCCTCTTCCTGTCCTAACCGAAAGCCCTATCAATTGTGGAGCCGACTAGCCACAGGGAGCCGCAGCAGAGGGATGAAAGGGCCACATGCGGCTCCAGAGCCGCAGGTTGCTGATCCCTGAGCTAGAGCATCTAGTCAAGTCCATTCAGCGACACGCATGGAACACGAGACTGCCTGATTCCCAAGCTCTTGTTGCCGCCTTTAATTCCGGGGCCTGCTTGCTCAGTTATAGAAGCAAAGCTGCACTTCACAAAAAACAGGGACTCTACCTGTGGCTGCAGTTCAGTGGCCCTGCCTTGCTGGTAATGGGCAGATAAAAATTCCGAGATTGAGGGTTTGGAGAAAATAAGATTTGGGGGTGAGATTTGAAGCGAGCAAGAAAGATGCACTCTTTTCGGGTGCAAAGGATTGCCAGGAAGGTTGGAAGGACAGCAAGCTTTTGGTTGCGGAGGACAGCAACACAAATACAGGTAGTCCTCGACTTACAAGCACAATTGAGCCCAAAGTTTCTGTCGTTAAGTGAGTTTTGCCCCATTTTTACGACCTTCCTTGCCACAGGTGTTAAGTGAATCCCTGCAATTGATATTGATATGCACAGTTGTTAGGTGAATCTGGCTTCCTTACTGACTTTGCTTGTCAGAAGGTCACAAAAGGGGATCGCCCCGGGACACTGCGACCGTCGTAAATATGAATCACAGTTGCCAAAGCGCCTGAATTTTGATCACATGACCCTGGGGATGCTGCAATTGTAACTGAAAAATGGGCATACGTCACATTTTTCAATGCCGTTGTAGCTTTGTTGTTAGTTGCGATGTTGTGTCCGACACATCGCGACCCCATGGACAACGTTCCTCCAGGCCTTCCTGTCCTCTATCTACCATCCTCTGGAGTCCATTTAAGCTCACGCCGACTGCTTCAGGGACTCCATCCAGCCACCTTATTCTCTGTCGTCCCCTTCAATCCTTCCCAGCATTAGGCTCTTCTCCAGTGAAGAGCTTTGAATGGTCACTAAATGAACTGTTGTAAATTGAGGACTACCTGTATCCCATTTGGGGAATGAAGAGAAGGGGGCACAAAGAGGTCTCCAGAATAGGCAAGGTGTGAGCAGCGCAAGGATCAGAGAAAAAATTGGTTGCGATCTGGGGAGCAGAACAAGTGAGACGACAGCTAACCTGTTTACGAAGTCGTTACTTCCTTCTATAGGCTTTAAATGACTTGAGGGACAGGACCGAAGAGATCCCGTGTGTCGTTGGGGGCGAGAAAGTGTGGACAGCCGACGTGAGATATCAAGTGTCGGTGAGTTCCACCAGTAAGGGCCTGCTTCATTGGTACTCTGATATAACAGCTGTGTTGTGGCCTGTCGGCCGCCAAATCCAATGAGGAGGAGGTGTGGGAATCAGGGTTCGGCATCAAGGCAACCTGAGAGCTCTGAGGGGGAAGAGGGAATGGAGCTGGCAGAGAGAGAGAGAGAGAGAGAGAGAGAGAGAGAGAGAGAGAGAGAGAGAGAGAGAGAGGGAGGTGGAACCTGGGCTGTCCGTCAGCCCTCAGATGGAGAGTCAACACCCCCAGGTCTGGAGGTGGCTGACGAGGAAGAGGAGGAACGGCTAGGTCCAGTGCCTGACATGCAGATGCTCAGAAGGCAGAGGAGAGGAGAGCAGTGGAAATCAATGGGCCGGTCCTCGGGACGGAAGAGCCACCACCGCTAGCAAAGCAGGGGGCGGAGATGAACAGATCTGGCAGACAACTATTCATCTCCCTGCCGGTCCGCCACTGATAGCCTGCACTTCCGACTCCTGTCTGAAAATCATCAGAATTCTTCTTGGAATCTGCAGCGCCTTCTGGGTGTGTGTTTGTGTGTGTGCGTGTATCTTGCGGGAAGAAAGCTAGCGCACTTTCCAGGACTTCCTTTGCAAGTGTGGGAAGAGAGAGAGAGAGAGACTTCTGGTGTGTCGGCCCAGTTTGTAGCCTGCTGTGAGAGAGCGGCTGCCGGCGCTCCTAACGAAGGGAACATTAACTACAAAGGGTTTGTCGTGTTTGGGAGCCGGGTCAGAACAAGCTCTCCCCCTCAAATGTTGTCTTTTCCCAAAACAGCAGACTCTAGTGTTACTTGTTAAAAAGAGCATGATTCATCAGTGTTTGACCTAAAGGCCTAAAAGTCTGCTGATAACCCGTCAGTACTGATCCTAAGTATTTTACTCGCTGTATTTCTTTTGGGGAAATCTTATCACCGTTGGAAAGCTTACTTTAAAACAATCGGATGCATTTCTGTTTAAAAAAAAACAAAAAAACGAGCACAGGCGGTTTTCGATTCTACTCGAAGACGATTGCTGGTCGAAATTGTCAACGTGTTTTTTTCTTCCTTCCTCTTTTTTGTTTTCTTTTCTTCTTTCTTCCAGCCCTTTAAACATTTACACCAAGTGGCCAAATACTGTTACGCTGATAAGGTGAGCGAAGCATCCTGCCGTATGACTCTTTTTTTCTTTTTTTTTTACGGGGTGGGGTGGGGTAAATTTTCACAGGTAGGAATCGTTTCGGATTGAAGCTGTGCTCTGTACTACAGAGCCTGTAGTACAGTGGTTTAAAGCACCCTGTTATTAACATCTATTAACATCTGCTGCTTGCAATTACTGCAAGTTCGAATCCCACCAGGCTCAAGGTTGATTCAGCCTTCCATCCTTTCTAAGGTGGGTAAAATGAGGACCCGGTTTGTGGGGGCAATAAGCTGACTTTGTATAAATATATACAAAAGTAGGAAGGCTATTGCTTAACGCACTGTAAGCCGCCCTGAGTCTCCGGAGAAGGGCGGCATATAAATCAAATAAAAATAAATAAATAAATAAATCTTAGAATAATCTTGTAAGCTCCCGAGAGCCGTCTACGAAGGAGGGTGTCCGTTGATTGTCTCAGCGAGTCACTGTTCTGTCCCTGAATCCGGGCATCGAGATGAATGTCTTCTACCTGAGGCAGCAGAATTTAACCCTCCTTTACAGTGGTGGGATTCTAATAATTTTAACAACCAGGTCTCTGCCCTAATGACCGGCTGGGTAGGCGTGGCCAGGGGTGTGTGACAGGCAGCACTCGGCCTCCTGCACCTCCCTGGGAGCAAAAATGGGCCGCGGGGAGAGATGTGCTGCCCCCGCGGCCCATTTTGGGCCTAGGAGACTTTCCTGCATTTACCGGGGAGCCAAAATGGGGTGCGTGGGGACTCCTGGAAGGGGCAGGGTGGGAAGGGGCGGAGCCAGCCAGCAATTTAACTCTCGGTTCTCCTGAACCGGCTGAATCCCATCACTACTCCTTTGGGAAGTTTCCTGACCAAATTACTCTTCAGTGCCAGCAATTAGGAGCTGTGCCCACAGCACAGCCTATAGATAAAGGAGTGCCAGTGAAGGCAGGGTTATACAAAAAACGACAAACTCAAATCCGATTACAGAAGTTTTTGGTCACCTCTGGCCATCCTTTGTGAATAATTGGGTTATTTGAAATCAGACAGGAAATGTTTGTTTGTTTGTTTGTTTATTGGTTCGATTTATATGCCGCCCTTCTCCGGAGACTCAGGGCGGCTTATAATGCGTTAAGCAATAGCCTTCATACTTTTGTATATACCTGCTTAGTAGGGCTTTCGGCCCCCACCTAAGCGGTGTTCTTCTTTTTTATACGAAGTCAGCTTATTGCCCCCACAATCCTTGTCCTCATTTTACCTACCTCGAAAGGACGGAAGGCTGAGTCAACCTTGAGCCTGGTGAGATTCCAACTTGCCGTAATTGCAGGCAGCTGGTGCTACTTAACAGCACTTTAGTCTGCTGTGCCACCAAGTCCTCAATGGAGTCATTAACCTGTTGTTTTTAAAGCCAACCAAGATACCGGCCATCATGTGGCAGCGAGTCCCACAGTTTCCATGGTTGGTTGCAGCATTTTTTAAAAAAAAAAAACTTGTGAAAGTGTGTGTGTCTGTGAATCTTCTACGCTGTGCTTCATTCCACAAACTTCTATCATTCACACACACACACACCCCACTCCGGTCAGTTCATAAATATGGCGGAATGCTTGCAGGGAAGAACCTCCACCGCTTCTTGGTGTTTCGCGGAAACGAATCGCCTTAATTTTCTTGCCCATCCAGGACTTGTTGAATAAGGCCATTATCTCTGCTTTGGGCGCCCGGAAGGAATGGGATCTCCGGCCCATTCAGAACCGGGCAGAAGTCTTCTTCAAAGCAGCCGACATCCTCAGCGGGCCCAGAAGAGCAGAGATCTTAGCCAAGACCATGGTCGGACAGGTAAGTAGGTGCGTGGCTGGGAGCTCGGATCACATCCGGGATCCCAGTCCTGCTGAGGGAAGGAAACCAGCACATGGAGAGGCCCCGGATGAAATTTAAGAAATACGTGGCAGTTGTATTAGAAGCTCCTTCGGGTGGGATTTGACTTAGCGGCCGTCGGTTGCTAACCCCGGGGTGTTGCTAGCTTTGTCCAAAGATATCTCTGCCCCCCCTCCCCCCAAAAAACCTTCTGCAGTCTTGCCCAGACTCCCTTCTTTTTCCTTGCCCCCCCCCCCCCTCTTTATCTCCAGGCTAAAACGGTCATCCAAGCAGAAATCGACGCGGCGGCGGAGCTGGCGGACTTTTTCCGCTTCAACGCTAAATACGCCCTGGAGTTGGAGGGGGAGCAGCCCATCAGCGCCCCGCCCAGCACCAACCGCCTGGTGTATCGGGGGCTGGAGGTAGGGGGTCAACGTTCAAGCCTGATTTTGCAGGATCGGGGGCAAACCGAGCTCCGTCACTCGGGAGGGGAGGGAAGGGGCTGCGAAGGCAGCTCCATAGAATTAACGCTCTCTGTCTGTCTGTCTGCCCTTCTCCACTAAGCTGCTGAGGGCTGTTCAGTCCCCTTCCCCAAGCAGGGGACTTCCCAGCGAGCAGGGAGAGACGACGCCTGCCTGCATGGCTGCGTTTAAAACATTTGCACCCCCCTCTCCTCATTTCAAACAGCCCCCAAGCCGCTGTGCTTGTACACAGACTGTAAAAATGGTTATTTAGGAATCCCTCATGTAGCAGAAGTCGTTTTTGTTTCTCCTGATAGTGAGGGGAGAAGCTGGAAGTTAAAGCAAGCCCCCCCCCCCCCCCCCCCATACACACACACTTAACAGACAGCAAAATAGAAATTACCTATTTCCCACCATCCCCACCCTTCCTGCTTTTTCCTTCCCACACACCTTTTCCAGCACGAGGACTAGAATCTTGAAACGGGGGAAGCCATGCTTAAAAAGTCACGGACGCCGTCGGTCAGAGGTTGGGGGCTTGCGAGGTGCATCTCTTATCCCGCCTCTGAAGCCGGGCGAGGGTCACCCTTCCCCCTCCCCTTCTTTTCCGCAGGGCTTTGTGGCTGCGATCTCTCCCTTCAACTTCACCGCCATCGGAGGGAACCTGGCAGGAGCTCCAGCAGTGATGGTGAGTTCCGCCACTGGATCCATTCTGCGCCATCAATTGCAGCCTTTGGAAACGGGCGCCCCCCCCCCCCAATCCCCAACTCTTTCCTGCTTCTCGGGTTCCCTGCAGACACTGAATATTCTCCGCTTCCTCACCAGCCGATGTGTTTTTGAGGATCCAAAAATTCCTTCACACCCTTGAGGACTAGATCCTTCTTGGGGCTGTATCCCAAAGAAGCTGAAGAGGGCTCTTTTATTGATTGATTGATTTATTTTTCTTCCCCCCCCCCCCCCTCTCTCCCAGGGCAACGTGGTCCTTTGGAAACCCAGCGACTCGGCTATCCTGTCCAGTTATGGTGTCTACCAGATCCTCTTGGAAGCCGGGCTGCCTCCCGGTGTCATCCAGTTTGTCCCAGCAGAGGGCACCACATTCGGGGACACCGTGACCGGCTCAGAGCACTTGGCTGGCATCAACTTCACCGGCAGCGTCCCGTAAGCGTGGGTTGCCCAGGGTAGGGTGGGAAGGATGGCTCTGAGGCCCCCCTCCTCAATTCAACTCTTAAAGAAGCCTTGTGTATCCTCTCAAACCTTACCCTCCTTCCTCTTACAAATACTGGGCCTTTTTAAAACGTGTCATCTCTTACAAGCTTTCCTAAGCCCCCCCTCAGTGGAACAGAAAGCTGGATCGGCTGGCATCTTTTTTTTTATTATTATTATTAATTTGATTTATATGCCGCCCTTCTCCGGAGACTCAGAGCGGCTTACAGTGCGTTAAGCAATAGCCTTCATGCTTTTGTATATTTATACAAAGTCAGCTTATTGCCCCCCACAAACTGGGTCCTCATTTTTACCTACCTTAGAAAGGATGGAAGGCTGAGTCAACCTTGAGCCTGGTGGGATTTGAACTCGCAGTAATTGCAGGCAGCTGGATGTTAAATGCTGCCTTA
>WNWU01019587.1:20408-41321 GCA_012654045.1 Ptyas mucosa
ACAGAAAAGAAAACACCGGGAGCCACAAAACCCTTCCCGTGCCTGACAATTTCTTGAGCGGCCACAAAACTAGCATACGTAGTCGAATTAAACGTTCTGTTTTCTTCTGAAACTTTTCTTTTCTTGGATTTATCCATGGTTGGCCTACCGGGGGGTGAAAAGCTCAATAAATCGCATGCCGGTGGGTGTCGCACATTGGCGATTGTGACGCATATTTTGAGTGACAGGGAGCCGCAGCAGAGGGGTGAAAGAGCCACATGCGGCTCCAGAGCCGCAGGTTGCTGACCCCTGGGCTAAGAGAACAAGAGGTGCTTCACACTAACCTAACAGTCGGCCTTGGCGTGCCTGTGGAGGGAGGGGGCGGCTGAGTGGGACCCCCTAACAGGGTGTGAGTTTGAAAAGACCCTGCCCTTGGGTGCTTCCAGACCTGACAGTGCCAGGAGAAGAGAGGGGAAAAGTGAACGATTAGATCTTCTCTCGTCTTTTTTTATTTTTATTTATTTTATAGGACTTTTAAGCGTCTCTGGAAACAGGTCTCTGAAAACCTCGACCGGTATCGCACCTTCCCTCGGCTGGCTGGGGGTAAGAACTGGGAATGTATTTGGTTTTATTTCCTCCCTACCCCCGGAAGGCCCCAAAAAACCCCAGAACAACCCAGGTAGTGTGAAGAGCTCCTCTCGATCGGGAATCCAAAGAACTTTGGGTAGCTTTCGAGTCTCCTGCATATATTGCCAGCTAATTCTTTTAAAACCAAACCGCCGGCGGCACCCCAGGTGCTAAGTTGCCAACAAGCAGAAAGCCCTCGGGGTCTCTAAAGCACGGGCATCTGCCAGCACGGTGGGGAAGCATTTGCCCCGCTGCCAATCTCACAGGAATCAGCCGTGCACCCATCCAGCCTGTTGAATTTCTCCCAGAATTCCCAATGTGTTGATGGGGGAAGAACTTTTCCCTCTCTTCCCCCTCGCCCCAAATATTTTGCAAGTTGCTTTCAGCAATTCCACACAGCCAGGGTGTTGCAAGTTCTTACAGCAACTTGATAGTTGTTGCAACAACTTGAAGCAAAGTTGTGAGAGGGTCAGGTCCTCCCCCACTCTGGGAAGGGCGACGCCTAGAATTGGACACCCCCCCCCCCCCCCGATCACCCCTCTCAAATGTCTCCCTTTCTCAGAATGCGGAGGGAAGAATTTCCACTTCGTCCACGCCTCGGCTGACGTGCCCAGCGTGGTGAGCGGGACGGTCCGCTCGGCCTTTGAGTACGGCGGCCAGAAATGCTCGGCCTGTTCCCGCCTCTACGTGCCGGACTCTCTGTGGCCTCGCATCAAAGCCGGGCTTCTGGAAGAGCATCAGAAGATCAAAGTGGGAGACGTGAGTTGTGGCTTGGCAGTCGGGGATGCTTCACCGGTTGCCTGGTGCCCCGAAAATAGTTTCTCAATGGGGTGTTTCCTTTCCCCCTCCCCTCCCTCTAGGCCCACATTTAATTTTAAAACAGGAGCTCTTGTGTTGGGGTGTCTTAAGAATTGACTTTCAGGGCTTGGCTATAGAAGGATGGTCTTTTATATGTGTTTAATCTAAGGCAGGGGTGTCAAATTTGATTTCATTGAGGGTTACCTTCAGAGGTGGGATTCACTTACCTTCCCAACCGGTTCGCAAATGCGAGCGCGCTCGCACCTTCAGCACATGTTCGGTCTTCAGGGCACGCTCTTTGCTCGCATGCACGCCTTACATGCATGCGCGTGGCCTCCAAATCGTGGCTAAATAGGACGGCATTACATCCGGCCGTGTGGGCAGGGCCTACCGCAGTCACCGCTACCGGTTCACCAGAACCGGCTGAATCCCACCTCTGGTCGCATCAGGGTTGTGTTTGACCTCAGGGGGTGTGGCCAGGGTGGGCGTGGCCAGCTCGACGTCACTCGTGTCGGGGGGCTCCTGTGGCAGCCCAAGCGCTCTGCCAGCAAAAACGGGTTCCCGAGGTCCGCATTTTCAGCTGCGACAGCCTCCTGCAACCTTCCTGAACTCCGTTTTTGCTGGCAGGGGCACTGCAGGCCAGTGCTTCCCTGTTTCCAGGGTGGCCCCACAGGCCAAATTTAAGCACCCTGTGGACTGGATCTCACCCGCAGGCCTTTAGTTTGACACCTCATGGTCTAAGACTGTGATGGCCATCGCATGCCAAAAGTGGGGGGAGTGCGTGGGGGTCACGCCCATGAGTGCCGATGCTGATAATTCTATGCGACCCCCCCCCCCCCCCTGCGCGCATGTCCCCCCCATGCGACCCCCGCTTTTGGCACGTGATGGCACAGTGGGCCCGGTAGACCCGTTTTTCACTCCCCCAGGCTCCAGAGCCTTTCTAGGAGCCTGGGGAGGGCAAAAACAGCCTTCCCCACCCTCCCAGAGGCCCTCCAGAGGCAGGAAATGGCCTGTTGCTGACTGGTGGGCCCAGAAGGCCTGAAAATTAGTGTGCTGGAGCTGAGCTCGTGTGCCCACCGATATGGCTCCACGTGCCACCTGTGGCACACGTGCCATAGGTTCGCCATCACGGGTCTAAGAGATAAAGGTACAACATGAAAGGAAGGATGGAAATGGAGGAGAAAAAAAAGTAAGCTCAGGGGTCCTTTTTATTTTTCTAACAACCAACGGGGAGACTTTTGAAATTTTGGGAGATGCTAGAATCATTACTTAATGGAGAACTTTGCAGGCTGAAAATCTGAGATCTTCCCATCTCCAGAACCAACGGGGGAACCTCTGCAGTCTGAACTCGTGCGGACTGGAATTGGATTCATTTTTCTAGATAATAGGGCGCTCGCTGGAGCCACGTTCAAGTTTCTCCCAAATTCCTTATATTTTCTCTTTCTCTGCAGCCAGCTGAAGATTTCGGAACGTTCTTCTCCGCCGTGATTGATAGCAAGGTCAGATTGCGTTATTTCTTGTGTGTCTAAACCAGCTCTCACTTTTCCGCAGGCAGAATGTTTATGCTTTGACATTTGCACCTGCAAACAAGCACCTAGAACAGGCCTCTGTGTGTGTGTGTGTGTGTAACTTACACTCTTAGACAGTAGTTTCAATACATACTTCGTCATCATTTCACGAACTCCTCCTAAAAAACAAGAGGAAGATGTTCTGAGATGTTTGCCTGCTTATTGTGCTAGGCACTTAGTTTCTTGTTACACAGACGTAACCAGAGCTGCCTTGGGGTTTTGCCTGTACCGATGTCACTTGTTTGGAGCGGGGGGGGGAGGTTAGAAGAGCTCCAAGATGCCAAAATGGCCTCAGGAGAGGCTGGGCGAGGCGAAGAGTGGATGGGAGGGGAGCCGCAAGGCGGGGCTGGACGTGGTGATTCAGCCGGTTCGCCGAACTGCACACAAAGTTAACAACCGGTTCGGGTCAACCGGTGCGAACCGGCTGAATCCCACCACTGGATGTAACTGTACTGTTTCCCCTGCTGTGTCTTTCAGGCGTTCGCACGCATCAAGAAATGGCTCAAGCATGCCGAATCCTCACCCAACCTGAACATCCTGGCCGGAGGCGGCTGCGACGATGCGGTGGGCTATTTTATCCAGCCGTGCATTGTTGAGACAAAAGACCCCAAGGATCCCATCATGCAAGAGGTCGGTCTTTGCGATGGGGAGCGGGCACCAAGAGGCGATCCTTCCTTGGGGAAATGCTAAATACCTCCCACAGTCTTTGCTTGTTCCCTGTGAGGCCAAGTCTTCCCCCGTGCCCCTTTCTGCAAGAGTTTAAAATATCTCTGATGGTTGCAGAAAACACCGTTTAATTAAGAACTTGGCAGGCGCTCTCTAGGACTCCCAACGTGCGCTGGGAAATGTCGCTCCGGCATCTCCACAGCGATACTGGGCCCCTCCCTTCAGACAAGCTGATCTTCCTAGTGAAAGTGTCCCCAAAGTTTTACAGAAATGTCGACGATGATTTTCCCAGAGGCACCAGCCTTTAATTTTGGTTTATTTTCTCTTTTCCCCCCCCCCTCCCACGGGCAGGAAATCTTTGGCCCAGTTCTGTCAGTGTACGTCTATCCGGAGAAACAGTACAAAGATATTCTCCACCTGATTGACAGCACTTCTCCGTACGGCCTCACAGGGGCAGTGTTTGCCCAGGATAAGTAAGAACTGGGGTGTCTTTGGTTGGATGTCCTGGGGGTCACCCTCTACTTGGATCGAATGTTACTGTCCTGGGGATTTGGGAAATAACGGTCAGTTTTAAGAAGGAGGTAGGCCCAGACCCAAATACTCTTAATTAGAGATGGGTTTCAGCAGGTTCTGTCCAGCTGTGGGGAACCCGTAGCGAAAATTTTGAGTAGTTCGGAGAACCGGTAAATACCACCTCTGGCTGGCCCCACCACCATCTATTCTCTGCCTCCCGAGTCCCAGCTGATCGGAAGGAAATGGGGATTTTGGAGTATCTTTCCCCTGCCATGCCCTAGCCACGCCCACCAAGCCACGCCCACAGAACCGATAGTAAAAAAATTTGAATCCCACTACTGCTTTTAATCTTCTCCCAGCTCAATTGCAGCGGGCCAGAAGACCCTCCCCCCCCAATCCTCAATTTTGTCATTGCCACAATATCCCAACCTTAATGAAACCCCTTTGATCAGGAGCAGTATATCTTAGGACGCTGGGAAAGGGGCTAAAATCCTGATGCCCTCTTTTTTTTTAATTTATATTTATATGCCGCCCTTCTCCGGAGACTCAGGGCGGCTTACAATGCGTTACAATATACTTTTGTATATTTATACAAAGTCAGCTTATTGCCCCCACAAACCGGGTCCTCGTTTTACCCACCTTAGAAAGGATGGAAGGCTGAGTCAACCTTGAGCCTGGTGAGATTCGAACTCGCAGTAATTGCAGGCAGCTGGATGTTAAATGCTGCCTTAATAGGAGGCATTAGCCTGCTACGCCACTCAGGCTCTTGCTGGAAGTTCTGAACTCTTCCCCCTCCCAACATCTTTTTCTCAGGGCCGTCGTTGATGAAGCCACCAAACTCCTAAGGAACGCGGCCGGGAATTTCTACATCAACGACAAGTCCACCGGTGCGGTGGTGGCCCAGCAGCCGTTTGGGGGCTCTCGCGCCTCAGGTACTTGGGGATCAGATTAGGGTGGAGTTGGAGGGTGCTTCTCACCTGGCCTGTTCTGAGAACATTTTGCACCACTTTCTGATCAAATGTGGTTGGTGCGGTTTTTATTACCACCATTATCATCCCTGCCATTATGGTTGTGACTCCCCATATTTGCCAATGGCTCCCAAGCCTGAAGTTCAGACAAAACAACACAATTATTAACCACTACACCCAGTTGTGGTTTGTGGACACAAACAAGGGAGCCTTTGTGGCACGCCGCAACCTTCTTTGCCTCTCGTCCAAATCTTGTGAGTTGCGAAACGAGCCTAGAAACCAGGTATTTATTTATTTATTTATTTTATTTATTTATTAGTTCGCTTTATATATGCCGCCCTTCTCCAGACTCAGGGCGGCTTACAATGCGTTAAGCAATAGCCGTCATACTTTTGTATATACCTGCTTAGTAGGGCTTTTGCCCCCCCCCCCCAGCGGTGTTCTATTTTATACAAAGTCAGCTTATTGCCCCCACAAACCGGGTCCTCATTTTACCTACCTCGAAAGGATGGAAGGCTGAGTCAACCTTGAGCCTGGTGAGAATTGAACTCACAGTAATTGCAGGCAGCTGGCAGCTAAGTACTACTTTAGTTTAGTCCACTGCGCCACCAAGGCTCTTCACCAAGGTTCTTGCAACCACATAACGACCCCGGCAAGACGTGGGGAAGCTGGCCTGTGGTTTTCATGGGACAATGAGGTCTAGCCACTTGGCATGTTTGGTCGCAGAGGATGCAAACGCATTCCTTTCTTCTTTTGGACGTAGGAACCAATGACAAGCCGGGCAGCGCTCATTACGTCCTGCGGTGGACGTCTCCCCAGGCGATCAAGGAGACCCATGTGCCGTTGGGGGACTGGAAGTACCCTTACATGCAGTGACGTGGCTTATGGGGGCCTTTGCAGACTTGGACGGCGATGGGCTACGTTTCTCTTCGGTGGCCTTCCTTGCCGATCTCTCCTAAGGCACAAATTACAAGGAGTGAATCGATTTCCTTCTCTATCCCTTTGGACATCTTTGGAGAATTAAAATAATAATAATAATATCCTACTGAAAATCAAAATTTATCCCTCCACTTCAGCGCTGCCGTGTTTTGTTAATTTCTCCAGAGAGGCTTTGCTGCTTTGAACCCTCTTAAATGCGCGTTCTTCAACTTTTGTATCTTGTTTCTGATATATTTTTGCCGCCTCCACCGGAGGGGAGAAGTGACTTGTGCTAAAAGCAGCCTGGCGAATCTCTTTTGTTAAAAGAAACGGAGGAAGAAAACACATCCGGAGAAATCGTGAGCATTGATTCAGCGAAATTAGGAAAAGCGAAAATTAAACTCCTATAAACTTCCTTCTTTCCGCATCCTAAGGAACGTGGGCTGAGATTTTTGGCTGAAAAGTTTCGCTTGTGCGTTGACAGTCACCCTTCAGATGGGACACTGGTTCTTTTTTTAAAAAAGATCTATTTTTGTAAAATGTGAAGATTCGAATCAGGGACAAGAAATGCTTTAAAAGGGGGACTTGGGTAGCTTGCCAACGAAGCCAGGCTTAATTCTCTGCAAAAGCTCTAAAATCGAGGGACGGAAGAATAAAAATTGAATGTATGAAACTGATTGAGTGCCGAAAGACTGACGAACAGCTAATTTGCAGTACCTTAAAGGGCATAAAGCTTATTTTAAAAAATCTCCACAACTGTGTTTGTGCATTAAGGCTACATAATTTTCTTATCCCTATTTTGCTGACTAACATTTTTAGCCCTTGTAGCGTTGGAAAATTGATTTATATAACGAATCGCGTAAGCAGATGTAAACCAACTTGGTTCTACTCCATTAATTCTTAACTCCAATCTTACTCGTCATTTTTGTTCCGAGATAATTGTTTTGATTCCTGGTCCAGATATTCAGACTCATGTTGTCATAATTTCCTGCCAAGCCAAATTTACATTTCCAGTTTTCTTGGCTTACTCACTATCGCATTTCCATCGCTCAAAGCAGATTGTCCCCTGTACGGATAGAAATGCTCCAAAATCTGCTCTTAATTTTTCTTGCACAAAAAAAATCCCCCTGCTTTCCTTCCTTGCTTTGTCTTTACTAAAGTGTGATTAACACTCGGAGAACTTCAACAGCTGATGATTGTTACCGCAGAAAGGTCTCAACACTGGATGTGCTTCCGAAACAGAAAGAAAAATGCCAAAACTAGCTAAACTAGCTAAATAAATACCTCCCAATTTCATGATAATGGGGACGCGGTGGCTCAGTGGCTAAGACACTGAGCTTGTCGATCAAAAGGTCGGCAGTTCAGCGGTTCGAATCCCGAGTGCCATGTAACAGGGTGAGCTCCTGTTACTTGTCCCAGCTTCTGCCAACCTAGCAGTTCGAAAGCACGTAAAAAAAAATGCAAGGAGAAAAAAATAGGGGCCACCTTTGGTGGGAAGGTAACAGCGTTTCGTGTGCCTTTGGCGTTGAGTCATGCCGGCCACATGACCACGGCGACGTCTTCGGACAGTGCTGGCTCTTTGGCTTTGGAACGGAGATGAGCACCGCCCCCTAGAGTCGGGAACAACTAGCGCATATGTGCGAGGGGAATCTTTACCTTTTAATTTCATGATGGCTAGATGACAGTTCCCATCTTTTCCAGACAGGGAAAAACCCCATATGTATAATTTTTATTGAGTTATAAGATACAAAATACGAAAGTATATTGGAAAGCAGGAGAGAGGAAGAGGGAGGAAGAGAAGTCAGGAAGGATTAGGAAAAAGAAAAAAAAAAGCATTGACTTCCGACCTTCTCTGTTGCAGTAAAAATAAGGCATTTAACATCAAATCACTTTTTGTTTTTTTTCTCATAATCATAAAATCTAGCCATTTCTATAAGGATCTATCAGTCTAATCGGTAAAACCCAAAATCAAAATGTCATTCTTTTCCACTTCAAGCACAAAGCTCAGAAGCTCTCTCGATGTGAGAACGAAAGTGCTTACATATTCTTTTCTTTAATCAAAATAGTCCATTTTGCCATTTCAGCCAACTCTTATCAACTTCTGCAACCATTAGTCCTTGGTGGGAATCGAAGTGTCCTTCCATTTTTGGGGAGCATACAGTCGTCTTGCCGTCAATATATATATAGTGTCAAAAAGTTCTCAATTTTGGAGCAGGATTCGTATTTTAATACAGAAAAAAAATTGAAAATGAAGATAAAGGAGCTTTTTTTGTTCCTGAACGCTAGGAGCAGGCCAGTTACGATCAACCTCTCCATTCCTGGTTTGGTGGTGCATGGGGAATCAATATCTTGTATAGTCATCAGAGTTTAAACAACTTTCCCTAAGTCGGGCTGATCAAGCATTGATAATGTCAGGCGAAGACTTATTAATAAAAGTTTTCTGGAAAAAAAAACAACAGTCTCGAGTTGCGTTTTTCCAGTTAAGGAGGTGGCTGGATTTTCTCGGAAAGCGTAAGGTGGACAGGAATGAAATGTTAAATTTATTGAAAACGGATCCGAGCCATCCTGTTCTGCCCCAGCTATGGACCCCAAAGAACAGAGCACACGCAAAGTTGGTACAAAACTTAATTTACTGAAATAACTCAGTCTTTTTCAAAACAAAGGCTGTTAATAAACTTTCTTAACAGCCTACAAGAAACCAAAGATAAAGTAATCACAATCTTACTAAGGTTGGCAGAAATCCCAGAAGCAATTTGCAGAGAATCCAGACGCCGAGTGAACTAAAGTTGTTCCCTACAAATTGCTTCAGTCGGCGTTCCTCCTTAAATAGGCTAAGGGAGTGGCCAATTAGCCCCAAGCCTTACTCTTGAGGAGACCTCCTCCTGAAGAGCCACTCCTACCTTTTGGCAGCTCTGCGCGCCCGTGCATCGAGAAGAGGTTCCTCCTCTTCGTCCTCTTCACTTAAGGGAGCTTCTGGAAGTTCTGAAGGCCCTGGCTGAATCCCCGCCTCTGGCACCACATCTTCTCCAGCCTCCTCACTGTCCGACTCGAGTGCCAGCTGCAAAGGCTGCTGGCGCAGCACCACACCAGCCTCCTCGCTGTCAGAATCGGCTACAATCCGCACAGGCCGCTGACGGGCCACAACACATCCTGTGTCTTTTAAACAACCAGGTGCATTCAGATCATAGCATTTCAGACTGGGGAACGTCTAATTCGGACCTGGGGGGAAAAAAACCCTCCGATATTCAGGAAGTCAAGACAAAAAATTACCCATCACTGCAGCATGGAAGCTCGTAAGCCGCCAGAGACAGGCTAAATGATTGCGGGGAGGATGGTGGGTACCAATGTTCCTCCTTCCCACCAATCCCAAATTGGTGTATTTGATGCGGCTCAGTTGCAGGAAGTACCCCGCCGGATAAAAGATGTCCCATGTTTTAATCTCTCCCTTGGGGGGTCTCCGGGGGGAGCGGGGGGGCGTCCCTTCCCTATGAGTGATTGGGGCCTGCAATGAATTTGCAACTCCTTCCAGGAATCTTCTAGGCTCCTTGGGGAATGGGTGGCCCCAAACTTCTCGTGGCTTCCACGGTTTTAAGGCGCCCCTCTTCTCACCTTATGCAGTGATATAAAAATATAGGGTTTTTTAAAACCTTGTACCTGATCTCACATTCTCGTCTTCAGATTCAAAAGCACGACATACAGAATAATTGCCTATTTGACAGGAGAATCAAACCCCACAAACGTCATCACACTCCCAGGGCTGATTTTATTTTATTTTATTGTTTTTTAAAATACATGTTTTATTAATACATTTTATACATACATACATACATACATATATATTTGTTTCATCCAGGTTTTTCCTACGTAAATCAAGATCTTTATACAGCCATGGTTCAGTGAAATCTCATTCACTAGAATTTTTTTGGCTTTATCCGACTGTTGTTTTTTTTTAAATTTGATTTATATGCCGCCCTTCTCCGGAGACTCAGGGCGGCTTACAATGCGCTAAGCAATAGCCTTCATACTTTTGTATATTTATACAAAGTCAGCATATTGCCCCCACAAACTGGGTCCTCAATTTACCTACCTTAGAAAGGATGGGAGGCTGAGTCAACCTTGAGCCTTGGTGAGATTCGAACCTGCAATAATTGCAGGCAGCTGATGTTAATAACAGGGCTTTAGACCACTGTACTATCCAAGGCTCTTTTAAGATTTAGGGGAGACTAAGATAGCTATTTCTGGCTTGTTTGCCTTCTTCGGTTAGCCAAAATAAACAAAAATACACAAAAGACCTACGAAAAGAGAATTAAAATAAAATTATATATATATATATATATATATATATATATATATATAAATTCTATATCTATCTGAACAACGTGTTGTCTGGGTACAATTAGTTTTGAGTAGCTCTACAACAATAATAATGTTAATCAATATACATATCCATATTAATCACAGAGTAATAACACGATTAGCTTATCCAAATTTTCAGTATATAATTACTTACCGTCCTTTTAATCTTTTCAGTTTCTAACCTCTGTTTCTGTCAGTTAGCTACTGGTAAAACAAGTCCCATGTTAAGAGGCATTCTGTTTCTTCCTTTTATTTTAAGTGTTAAATCTATCCATCTCAGCACATTCTAATACACACACACACACACACACACACATTTGTTTTCTTTTCGTAGATATACACATTTGTTTTCTTTTCGTAGGCTTTTATGTGTGTTTCTCTTTAGCCAGGTTCTTCCTACGTAAACCAAGATTTTTATGCAGCCCTAGTTCAATGAAATCACAATCCACTAGTTTCTAGGCTTTTTTCAGGCAACCAGCAAGCATCCTTCTGCCCATTGGGAGACTAAGCCTAGAAACTAGTGGATTGTGGTTTCATTGAACTAGGGCTGCATAAAAACCTTGGTTTACGTAGGAAGAACCTGGCTATAGAGAAACACACATAAAGGCCTACGAAAAGGAAAGAAAACAAATACTGTACCTTTATAGGGAGGATACATGGGATAGAGGGTGTGGTTAACTGATGAGAACTAATAAGTCCGAAATAGATCTATCTTAGTCTCCCAATGGGCAACAGAGTGCTTGCTGGCTGCCTGAAGAAGAAAAAAGCCTAGAAACTAGTGGATTGTGGTTTCACTGAACTAGGGCTGAATAAAAATCTTGGTTTTTTATGGATATATATATATATATATATAATTCTTTCTTTCTTTCTTTCCTTCCTTCCTTCCTTCCTTCCTTCCTTCCTTCCTTCCTTCCTTCCTTCCTTCCTTCCTCTCTCTGCAGGGATCTCTTCATTTTTCCATTGCTGTGCAAATGCAATTCTTGCTGCCGTTAACACACGTAAAACTAAATACGTATTCCCTTTATTATACTGGCCCAGGGCTGATTTTAGAGTGGGCGGGGAAGGGGATGATGGGCCAGAAAGCCTTTTGGGGTGATACCCACCTTCCCTTTTTTCTTCTCCCCCCACCTTTCACAGGTACCCACTGAAGAGGGCCAGTTAACAGCTACTTCCAAGCCATGAGGTTTGCGGTAGAGGAGATCAATAACTCCGCCAGCCTCTTGCCCGGGATCCTGCTGGGCTACGAAATGATGGACATCTGCTACCTCACCAACACCATCTACCCCATCCTGCATTTCCTCGCCGACAACCGCTCGACGATCCAAATTGGCAGGAATTGCACTTCGTACCGCCCCGAGGTCGCCGCCGTCATTGGTCCTGATTCCTCCCCGGCGGCCATCATGGCGGCTTATATTCTGAGTCACTTTTCTTATCCCGCAGGTGAGTGCGTGTTTCTCTCCAGGAAAAGCAGGAGAGAAGCCTGCCAGGTGTTTTTAACAGGATAAAATAATCACTGTGTCATATTAATCCCCAAATGAAAATTGGAAGCACAATATGGCACAAATTAAGTGGCTTACGCTAACAGGCTAATAACATAAACGCTGGAAAGGGAAAAGGAAAGGGAAGGGGAAGGAAAGGAAAGGAAACAGAAGGAAAGGAAAGGAAGAAAACAGGAGGAAAGGGGAAGGAAGGAAGGAAAAGCAGGTGAGAGAAGAGGAAGGAAGGAGAAGAGGGAGGAGGGGATGAAAGGAAGGGGAAAGGGGAGGAAAGGGGAAGAAAGGAAGGAAAAGCAGGTGAGAAGAAGGAAGGAAGGAGAATCGGGAGGAGATGAAAGGAAGGGGAAAGGGGAGGAAAGGGGAAGGAAGGAAGGAAGGAAAGGAGAAGCAGGGGAGGAGGGGATGAAAGGAAGAGGAAACAGGAAAGGGGAAGGAAGGAGAAGTGGGAGGAGAGGGGAAGGAAGGACAAAACAGGAAAGAGGGAGGAAGGAAGGAAAAGCGGGGGCAGAGGAAGGAAGGACGGCCATTCATTTAATATATTACAGTTATTAATATTTATATCAGAAGGGAGAGCGGGATAAATGGAAGGAAGGAAAGGGAAGGATACGGGATAGATGGATGGAAGGAAGCAAGGATAAATGGAGAGAAGGGATGGAGAAATGAAGAGAAGGAAAGAAGGGGGAGAGGGGAAGGAAGGAAAGGAAGGAAGGAAGGAGAAGGTAAGGAGAAGGATAGATTCCTACCTGTATTTTGCCTGATGGTTAGCAAGCTTAGAACAGACTCATCAGCAATTAGTAAAAGTTTTCCTGCTTAACCTGGAATTAAACTTCCTCTCCTCTCCTTCGCTTCAGATCACCTATAGCGCAACCACGGAAGCTCTCAGCATTCCACTCCCTGGATTTTCCCGGTCGCTTTCCTCACCATCCCGAGTGCCGAGCAACAGATGGCGGTCGTGCTGCGTCTGCTGTGTCACTTCGGGTGGAACTGGTTCATCGTCCTGGCTAGCGATGCCGAGTACCGGCCACCAGAACCTCCAGCTGCTGCAGTTCCAGGTCCCCGAGCCTGCGTCGCCCTCCAGGAGACGCGAAGGGTTCCTCTGGCTCGGCGCGGCCCCGTCCAGACGAGGATCAGGGGCACGGTGGCCAGGATCCACAGAAACACGGCCAAGGTGGTGGTAGTCCTCAGCCTGGAGCTTCCTCTCCTGGCCTTCTTTGAAGAAGCCCTGTGCCACCGGCCGGCTGTGGATTGCCACTAAAGCCTGGGCCACTGACCTGTCCATCGACGGCCTCTGCAACATTTCCAGCCTGGGAAGCGTATTCGGGGTGGCTGTGCAGGACGTCCCTGTCCCAGGGTTGGATGGCGTCCAAGTCAGGGGGTTCTCTGAGGCAAGTGGGGACCCCCGAAGGCACGTGCAACCAGGAGTGCCGGGAATGTCTGCCGACCCTCCGCTCTACAATAAGCGCCTCCGGCAAATGGGGAACCGCGTGGATTTCAATGTGTACTAAGCCGTCTACGTTGTCGCTCACGCCTTGCACCGCCTGCTAAGTTGCACCCACACCAGGTGCCAAAAGATCGTTTATCCCTGGCAGGTGAGTTGCATCTGGGGTGAAAATCTCTCGCTCTTCCCCCACCTCTCCCCCCTCTTTCTCCCCTCCCCCCCCCTCTCTCTCTATATATACATACATACATACACACACACACACACACATACTGTACCTTTACAGGGAGGATACATGGGATGAGAAAACAAAAATATAATTTGTTTTCTTTCCTTTTCGTAGGCTTTATGTGTATTTCTCTTTAGCCAAGTTCTTCCCACGTAAACCAAAATTTTTATGCAGCCCTAGTTCAGTGAAATCCACTAGTTTCTAGGCTTTTTTTTCTGGCAGCCAGCAAACACTCTGCTGCCCTTTGAGAAACTAAGGAGACTAAGATCTATTTCGGACTTACAAGTTCTCATCAGTTAGCCACACCCTTATCCCATGTATCCTCCCTGTAAATGTACAGTATTTGTTTTCTTTCCTTTTCATAGGCTTTATGTGTGTGTGTGTGTGTGTGTGTGTGTGTGTATATATATAATTTATATTACCGTATTTCCCCGAAAATAAGACCCGGTCTTATATTTTTTTTGAACCCCGAAATAAGCGCTTGGCCTTATTTTCGGGGAGGTCTTATTATTTTGGGGTGCATGGAACAAGACGGGGCTCCTCTTGCCATCTTACCTGATTTTCAGCTCTGTCTCCCTAACCCTAACTAGAGGAAATGGCCGGGACCGGCTGCCCATGTGTTTAAATATTTTCAGGGAGGGCTTATTTTGGGGGGAAGGCTTATTATCAGGGGATGTCTTATTTTTGGGGAAACACGGGGTGTGTGTATGTATGGAGATACACACACACACACACACACACACACACACACACATTAAGTGTTTTTCTATCGAAGGACCTGGTCTACCCCAACATGTGGGAGGGAGCATACTGCTTCCCTTTCGCCTTTCATTTCCAAGTTTGAATCCGAGTAAGGGCATGGCTAGCTGATGAGAACTAAATAGCTTGAAATAGATCTATACGAGTCTCCCTTTATTTCTTTATGAGCAAAATAATAAATTTGATATACATACATACACACACACACACACACACACACACACACACACAGACACATATAATCATCTATCGTGTTTCCCCCGAAAATAAGACCGGGTGTTATATTAATTTTTGCTCCAAAAGATGCATTACGTCTTATTTTCTGGTTAGGTCTTATTTTTTGGGGGGGGGGGATTTGATACTAAATACATCCATCTGGCTGACAATCTTAACTGGGGCTTATTTTGAGGGAAAATATCTATCTGTCTGTCTGTCTATTTATCTATCTATATCATCTATCTATCTATATCTATCTGTCTTTCTATATCATCTATCTATCTTTATCTGTCTGTCTGTCTGTCTGTCTATCTATCCATCCATCCATCCCATCTATCTATCTATCTATCTATCCATCCATCCATCCATCCATCCATCCATCCCATCCCATCCCATCCCACCCCATCTATCTATCTATCTATCTATCTATCTATCTATCTATCTATCTATTCATCCATCCATCCATCCATCCATCCCATCTATCTATCCATCTATCCATCCATCCCATCCCATCCCACCCCATCTATCTTATCTATCTATCTATCCATCCATCCATCCATCCATCCATCCATCCATCCCATCCCATCCCATCCCATTTATCTGTCTGTCTGTCCATCCGTCCGTCCATCCCATCCCATCCCTATCTATCTATCTATCTATCCATCCATCCATCCATCCCATCCCTATCTATCTATCCATCCATCCATCCATCCATCCATCTTTCTATCTATCTATATCATCTATCTATATCATCTATCTATCTCTATGTGTCTGTCTGTCTGTCTATCTATCTATCTATCTGTCTATCTATCATGGTACTTTTGTTCCTTGTTCCAGTTTTAAAATTATAACAGTGTACCCCCAACGGATCAGTTGAGTTGACGGAAGAGCCAAGTCTTCAGCTCGCGACGGAAGGAAAGAAGGTCGGGGGCTGTCCTGAGCTCAGTAGGCAATCCATTCCAGAGGGTCAGGGCTCCCACAGAGAATGCTCTCCTCCTGTGGGTCGTCAGCCGACATTGTTTGGCCGACGGCACCTTGAGGAGGCCCACTCTGTGAGAGCGCACAGGACGATGGGAGAATGGCTGGAGATGGTCCTGCAAGCACCCCGGGCGTAAGCCATGAAGGACTTTATAGGTAAGCACCAGCACCTTGAACTGAATCCAGAACGCCACCGGCAGCCAGTGCAACATGACGAACCCTCTGAAGTTAACTCAAATATTCCTTTATGAGGAGCGCCAGCAGCCCCGGCAAAAAGTATCTCTCGCTGCAGGTTAACAAGTCGGTCCAGCAGGGAGATGAATAGTTGTCTGCCACATCTATTCATCTCCACCCCCTGCCTTTTATCCCCAGAGCTACGGTGGGGCTTTGCTAGCAGCGGTGGCTCTTTCATCCCAAGGACTGGCCCATTGATTTCCACTGCTCTCCTCTCCCTTCTGTGCATTCGTGTGTCAGGCACTGGACCCAGCTGTTCCTCCTCTTCCTTATCAGCCACCTCCAGACCTGGGGGCTGTTGACTGTCCATCTGAGGGCTGACGGAATGCCAAGGCTCCGCATCTGTCTGTCTCTCTCTGACAGCGCCATTCGTTCTTCCCTCTCGGAGCCCTCAGGTTGCATGGATGCTGATCCTGACTCCCACGTCTCCTCCTCCTCTGATTCGGCTGCTGGAGGGGCCGACGGCCGACAGGCCACACAACAGCCTGCTGCGTTTCTCTCACCACAAAGCCCATCGCCCACAGCCCCTGTGAATTTCCCAGGGCACGGAAATCTCCACTTCGTTCGGAGCCTGCCGAAATTTTAACACGTGACCAGGGACAACCCTTGACCCCACAAATGCCATTTTCATTCTTCGGAAACATTTTTTCAGCAAGCCAAATTGTCCAAAGAGAAGCTAATTGAATTTCCTTCTTCTTTGAGTTTTCTCCAAAAAAATCCCAAATATTTTGGCCTCCCCATGACCCAGCAGAGTGGAGAGGTCCATCTCTTGTGTTTCCCCTTAGACAGGTTTACCTGCCAGAAATGCCCGCCGGACACCTGGTCCCGTCCTGGCCAAGAAGAATGCTTCTCAAAGCTCGTGGTGTACCTAAGAGTGGGACCATCCCGTTGGCGTTGTGCTGCTCCTCTTCTCCGCCCTCGACCTCTCGGCCACCTTGGGCATCCTCACCACCTTTGCCCATCATGCCAACACCCCGGTGGTGAGATTGGCCGGTGGCCAGCTGTGTTTCCTCATGTTGTCTCCCCTCGTCTTGGGCTACGGCAGTGTCTCCTCCTACATTCGGTTCACCACTGAGCTCTTCCGTCTGGCGTGGTACAGCCTCTGTTTCACCATCTGCCTCGCCTGCGCCACCGTCCGTTCCTTCCAAATCCTCTTCGCTTTCAAGATGGCAGCCTGGCTGCCCTCCACCTTCACCGCCTGGTCCATGTCCAAAGGGCATTGGGTCAGTAGTGGGTTTCACTTAACTTTGCTACCGGCTCTGCATGCGCAGAGCGTCCGTGATGACTTCCGGGCAGAGCCACTCACTGCCGGCGCTACTGGTTTTCCCAAACCGGGTAGAACTAGTAGAAACTCACCGCTGCAGTGGGTCTTCGTCGCCACCATTTCCGCCCTCAAGGTGGCCATCGTGATTCTCCACCTCCGTTACCGCTACCCGAAGCCCGTCAAGGCTGTCCTAATCGGCAACCCGGCGGAGCGTTTCCTGACGTGTCACACCGACTACCTATCCGCCGTTGTGGTCCACCACCACTTCGACATGGTCCTCTCCTCCCTGTGCTTCTGCTTGGCCTACGCGGGGAAGGCGTCGCCGAAGAGCTACAACGAAGCCAAGTTCATCACCATCGTCATGGTTGGCTACTTCAGCTCTTAGGTGCTGCTTGTCCTGGTCACCACCGTCTCGGAAGGGATGGCAGTCGCCATCTTTGAGATCGTCGTTGTAGTCTCCAACTTGTTCAGCCTCTCCTTGGGCGTCTTCGGAGCCAAGTGTTAATGTCATCTACATCCACCTGGAACATAACACTCCAGCCTTCTTCCAGGCAGCCATTCAGAACTACACCATGGGCCACGGCTAACAGCATCCTCCGCCCCACAACTCCAACCTTTTCCCTTCGTGACGCTCTGATTTAGCCAACCCAGATCTATCTTGGTTAACCAGTCACAGAACAGGCCCCTGATTAGTAATTCATAGCAATGTTTTTTTTTAATGCTTCTCCTCCGGACATTTTACACCTGTGGCTCCTGTTACAGGGAGTCCTCGATTTACGACCACAATCGAGCCCACCATTTCTGTGATTTGAGCAAGACCGTTGTGAGTTTTCGCCCCATTTTACGACTTTTCTTGCCACGTTTCTTCAGGCAATCACCGCAGTTATTAAACACAGTTAAGTGAACTCGGTTTCCCCGTTGACTTTGCTTGTCAGAAGGTCCCAAAAGGGGATCCCGGGACACTGGCCGTCATAAATGTGAGTCCGTTATTGGCTTTGCTTGTCAGAAGGTCCCAAAAGGGGATCCCGGGACACTGGCCGTCATAAATGTGAGTCCATTATTGGCTTTGCTTGTCAGAAGGTCCCAAAAGGGGATCCCGGGACACTGGCCGTCATAAATGTGAGTCCGTTATTGGCTTTGCTTGTCAGAAGGTCACAAAAGGAGATCCCGGGACACTGACTGTCATAAATGTGAGTCCGTTATTGGCTTTGCTTGTCAGAAGGTTGTTAAGGAATTCGCAGAGTAACCCTTGAATAGCAAGGGTGTGTGCACGAAAGCAATTGAGAGTAGGTATGATTAAACACAGTCAACACACAGATACACTGAGTTGTGTTTACTTTCAGGAAATAGTAAGGCACAGTCCAATAAACATATAAAGCAGGAGATAGCAAAACGACAGCCCAGGGATAATACAATAACAAAGTCTTCTTACCAGTCGTCATAGTCATTCACAATAAACAGTTCTTCTGGATTTGCAAAGAGTAGCATACAGAGATATCAGAGAGCAAGAACAGCAAAGAAAAACAAACCATGTTCCTAGCTCCCTCTTAAGGAGATTGGCTACAGAGCTAACCAATCAGGACACAGTATGATGCAATCCAGCAGTCTTAAAGCTATATTGATGGTTTATATATTGTCAACCCAACAAAGTAGGTAATACTCAATTCCTAACAAAGGTCACAAAAGGGGACCCCAGGACACTGACCGTCATAAATGTGAGTCAGTTGTCAAGCGTCTGGATTTTGATCATGTGACCACGGGGATGCTGCAACGGTCGTTAAGTGTGAAAAGCGGGCATAAGTCACTGTTTTCAGTCCCGCTGTAACCTCGAATGGTCACTAAAGGAGTCCAGGACTTGCCCGTAACACCGTCGTTGCTCCTTGCGTTGGATTTTATTTTGCAATCTTTAAATTTGTATTGCGGGTGTATAATAAAAAGCTGTTTTATTGTATTTTTAATGTTAAATTTGCTGTTATTTTTTTCCCCCACTTTGACTGTTATTTCCCCCCCCTCCTCTCTCTAGTATGTTAACTTTCACATCATTTTTTAAAAGTTCCACTGTATTTGGTTGTGGGTTTTTTCCCCATGTAATTTTTCTGCAAGGGGACGGTGGTGGCTCAGGGGCTAAGACGCTGAGCTTGTCGATCGAAAGGTCGGGAGTTCAGCGGTTCGAGTGCCGCGTAACGGGGTGAGCTCCCGTGACTTGTCCCAGCTTCTGCCAACTTAGCAGTTCGAAAGCACGTAAAAAAAAATGCAAGGAGAAAAAAATAGGGACCACCTTTGGTGGGAAGGGAACAGCGTTCCGTGCGCCTTTGGCGTTGAGTCACGCCGGCCACATGACCACGGAGACGTCTTCGGACAGCGCTGGCTTCTTCGGCTTTGAAACGGAGATGAGCACCGCCCCCTAGAGTCGGGAACGACTAGCACAATTGTGCGAGGGGAACTTTTACCTTTACCTTACCTCAATTTTTCTGCTCACTGTAATTCGACTAATTTTTATCATCTTTTTTTTACTTCTCTTGTGGACTGCCACACACCTAAAACGGCAGGTGTCAATCTCGAGTTTAAAATGCTGGCTTTCTCCTGACTTTTAAACCTAAAACTGGCGATGGTTTTATTTTAATTTCTTTTTATGCGGTTGCATACTTCCCCTCCCTTTTTAATCTTGCGTTGTCCTTTTATTCCGCCGAGAGCTGAAGACATGGCTTTTCCAACAGATTTGCTGATCTGACGGGTGGTTTTTAATTGGATGGATTTTAAATCGATGGTTTGTGTCGGGTTTTTTTACTGTTTTTATTGTCTTGTTTTTTTGTGAGTCCCTAGGGAGAAGGGCGGCGTATAAGTATAATTAAATAAATAACTAAATAAAATAAATACTGCCCGTTGGATTGCCCTGCCCGGAGGAGGGTCAACCACGAAGAGCCAAGGAAACAGAGTTAAAAGTATAAATAAACACCATCCTCGTGCCAGGCTGGCCCCAAATGCCCAAATAATAATATTTAATAAATCAAAATAACGGCTGTTCCCTTTAACTGGCTGTTCCACACCAGGGTCTAATTATTCCTTAATTGCCCCCACCTGGGCCATGGAGGGAACCTGCTGAGGGAAGACATGGCAGCAAGAGCTTCTCAGGAGCTGTGGGGAGAAATAGGGGGGTCCCAATCGGGCCTAGCAACCCCCCAAGCCCTCCCAGGATTGAACTCCCAGCTGAGGAGCCCCCTGGCCCAGGTGAGTCCCTTCAGAGACCCCCTTTCCTGCCTCTGGGGAGCGGGCACATTGGGCAGGGCTGCTGGGGAGGATGGGGGAGGTAGTTCTAAGCCCTTGGCAAACTGAGGGGGTGGGGGCAGGGAGCGGTGTGGTCCCTCTGCTTATAATTTATAACAGTAACAAGAGTTGGAAGGGGCCTTGGAGGTCATCTAGTCCAACCCGCTGCTCACGCAGGAGACCTAGACTAGGGATTCGAACTGCCGGCCTTTCTGATCGATAAGCTCAGCGTCTTAGCCACTGAGTCACCTAGCCAATGCTTGCTTGCTTCCTTCCTTCCTTCCTCCCTCTCATTCACCCACCCACCCATCTTCCTCCCTCCCTCCCTCCCTCTATCCACCCACCCATCTTCCTTCTTTCTTTCCTTCCTCCTTCCCTCCCTCCCTCCCTCCCTTCTTTCTTTCCTCCCTCATTCACCCACCCACCCATCTTCCTTCCTTCCTCCCTCCCTCCTTTCTTTCCTCCCTCATTCACCCACCCATCTTCCTTCTTTCCTCCCTCCCTCCCTTCTTTCCTTCCTCCCTCCCTCCTTTCTTTCGTCCCTCATTCACCCACCCACCCACCTTCCTTCCTTCTTTCCTTCCTTCTTTCTTTCCTTCCTCCTTCCCTCCCTCCTTTCTTTCCTCCCTCATTCACCCACCC
>WNWU01019588.1:0-25496 GCA_012654045.1 Ptyas mucosa
AGGTAGAGGACTACAAATCCTCTTGACTGTCAATTGCCCCCCCCCCCATCTGCTGGGGGATTCTGGGAGCTGAAAGTCCAACTTTTTTTAAAAAATTTGATTTATATGCCGCCCTTCTCCGGAGACTCAGGGCGGCTTACAATGCGCTAAGCAATAGCCTTCATACTTTTGTATATTTATCCAAAGTCAGCTCACTGCCCCCACAAACCGGGTCCTCAATTTACCCACCTTAGAAAGGATGGAAGGCTGAGTCAACCTTGAGCCTGGTGAGATTCGAACTCGCAGTAATTGCAGGCAGCTGGTGTTAATAACAGGGTGCTTTCGTCCACTGTACTACCAAGGCTGGTACTACCAACTTGACCTCGGTCCTTCTGCACCTCCCCACCCCACCTCCAAAAGCATCATTTATAATAAAGATATTATAATGTGATCTAATGTAATATAATATAATATATCATATATGAGATAAGATATGCTAATGATATGATATATGATATAATCTATCATATACGATATGATAACTGATAATGGACTGATAATGGGGTTTTAAGGGTTAATTTTAAATCTTTTAAATTTTTAGACTTTATTCTATATTGTGGCTTTGTTTTTATTATTGTGAGCCATTGTGAGATAGGGCGGCATATAAGCCAAATAAATAAAGAAATAATATAATATATTATAATATGATATGATATGATGAGATATGATACATGATATATGATAATATATAATATAATGATATGATAAGATATATATATGATATATATGATAATATTGATATTGATACAATACAATATAAATTATAATAAATAATTTATATTAAAAAATAAATATTTTTTAAAATTTTTTTTTAAAAAAAGACAAAAGCTGCCCGGGATAGCAATAAAGCAATAAAGTGGACCGAACCATCTCTTTTTATTTCTCCTCTTGCCCCTGTCCCCCCCCCCCCCCCCCCCCCGTGTCCAGATGGAGATGGACCGGTCCCTGCCGGCCGGCTCCGAGCCTGCGCGCTGTGTGCCCCCGCGGCGCACGTGCGTGGTGGGCGGGGGGCGGGGCGGGGCGTGCCCCTCGAGGGAGAGGAGCGAAGGGCGTGTCCAAACCCCGCCCCCTTCTCAGCCTCGTCTGGCCGTTGCCCGCGCGGGTGCGCCTCCATTCGCCGGCGGGCGCGCGAGTTCTGCGGAGGCTGCGCGCGCAGCCGGGCGGGCTGCTGAGGCGACGGCGGCGGTTTCTTGAGGCGGCTGAGGCGACGGCCGTGAAGATGATGCTGGGCGACCCGGCTTTGGAGGAGCCTCCTCCGGCGGCGGCCTCGGCCCTGCGGAGCGAGCTGGGCTCGCACCTGCACCTGCTGAAGGGGCTGAACGTGCGCTTCCGCTGCTTCCTCGCCAAGGTTCACGAGCTGGAGCGCCGCAACCGCCTGCTGGAGAAGCAGCTGCAGGCCGCGCAGGTGGGCGAGCGCGAGCGCCGCCTCCGCTACCGACGCTTCCCAAGGCACCAGGCCGTCCAGACCGACCCGGAGCCTCCGCTCGGGCCTGCCTCCCTCGCCCCCGCCCCCTCCTCGGCTTCTTCATCCTCCTCCACGTCCTCCTCATCGGCTGCTGCTTCTTCTTCAGCCTCGCCTTACGGCCGCCTGCCCGGCACCATCTGGAGCTACACGCAGGTGCGCCGGACGGGAGGAGGCGGCCTTGAGACCCTGCAAGGGCCCGGCGTCTCTTGGGTCCACCCGGACGGCGTGGGCGTCCAGATCGACACCATCACGCCCGAGATCCGCGCCCTCTACAACGTCCTGGCCAAAGTCAAGCGAGAGAGGGACGACTACAAGGGCAGGTGAGGGTCGCCGCGTGGCCTCCTTTCCCTCCAGAGGGGTTTGGGGTGGGGAGGGGGAGGGGAAGCTTGCCATCTATGGAACTGGGATGGTGGTGGTCTCTCTTCCCCCCCCCAGATAAGGGGTCGCTGCTTGGCCTCCTTTTCCTTTACTGAGGGGGGGGGAAGAGGGAGGAAGCTCACATAGTGATACCCCCCCCCATAAGGGATCACTGCTTGGCCTCATTTTCCTTTGTTGGGGGGAGGGGGAGGAAGCTCACGTAGTGATAGCCCCCCCCCATAGGGGATCGCTACTTGGCCTCCTTTTCCTTTGCTGGGTGGGAGGGGGACGAAGCTCACATAGTGATAGCCCCCCCCCATAAGGGATCGCCGCTTGGCCTCCTTTTCCTGCGCTGGTAGGGGAGGAGGGGGAAGGAAGAGAGCCCCTCCTCTCCTCCTGGGTAGTGGTGGTGGTGGTGGTGGTCACCAATCGGGCTCCAATAGGTCGGAGATCGCTGCTTGGCCTCCTTTTCCTGCTCTGGATGGAGGGGGTGGGCGGGAGGGCCGAAGAGCCTCTCCTTTCCTGCCTGGCAAGAGATTTGCAGGTGTGCTAGGTAGCAAGATCTCAGGGTCAAGGGATCGCTGCTTGGTCTCCTTTCCTGCCCAGGAGGGGGAAGGAAGAGAGCCCTCTCTTTTCCTCCTGGGTGATGGTGATCTCCCAGTCGGAGGTCAGAGATTGCTGCTTGGCCTCCTTTCCTACTGTGGACTGAGGGGTGGGGGAAGAGCCTCTCCTTTCCTGCCTGACAAAAGATGGGGGGAGGGAGCCCCCAATCTGGCATCCTGGGATGCGCTAGGTAGCAAGTTCTTGGGATCAAGGATCGCTGCTTGGCCTCTTTTTCTGGGTGGGAAGGGGGAAGGAAAGGGTGCCCTCCCTCCTTTCCTGGGTGGCAAGAGATGAGAGGGGGGTGTATCTGAATCAGGCATCCCTGGCTGTAATAGGGAGATAGAATCAGGGATCGCCGCTTGGCCTCCTTTCCTCTTGCTGGAGGTTAGGAAGGAAAGGAGCTGAGGAACCAGGGGCGAACGTTGGGGAGGGGGTCCTGTAAGCCCTGCTAGATGCGAGAGAACCCTCCCTGCAAGATCCTGAGAGTCCAGCGGTATGGAATGAAGCAGGGAGGGCCTTGATGGATTTTTTGGGGGGGGAGGGGATGAGATAGCAGGACCTCATTGCGTTGCGGTTGCTGGGCAAGCAGCAGGGACAGGGCTGCCCCCCCACCCCCCGCCCCAGAAAGCAGCAGTCCCTGGACTTTGGGACTTGGGTGGATGTCCCTGGAATGCTTGAGGGGCTTAAGGCTGGGAGCCTTGCCCCTCGGTGGCCTTGGCTTCTCTGCAGATACGTTAATGGGGAGTGGGTGAGGCCCGGCTGCCTCTTCCCAGGCCCAGGCCGGGGGGGGGGGGGGGGGTGTGGATGGAGGGGGGGAAGGGGCTTCTTGCTTCTCTGGAGGGGGGAGGGAAGGTTGAGGATCACTTGGCTGGCCAGAAGCTGAAAATTAAGGGGGTCTGGGGGGGGGAGGAGAGGGGCTTCCAGGCAGAAAAAGGGTCTGCAGGGGCCCCTCCCTGCAGCACCAGGCCCAAAGGGGTTTGTGGGGGACGACGACAACACACACAGGAGTGGACTCAAAACAGCTAGGGAGGAGGAAGAGGAGTCCTGACCCCTTTTCCGGTTTAAGGGGGTGAGAACCCCTTTCATCCCCCACGAAAGAGGGGCTGGGAAGAGAGAAGGAAGGAGATGGAGGGGGCTGAAAAAGAGGGTTTTTTGTGGGAGCCCCAGAGGCACTGCAGTGAGAATTGGAGGAGCTGGGGAAACAGGGCCCAGTAAATGAGAGAGAAATTAACGGGAAGTCCCCCTTCCTGCAGGCCTGGGGTGAGGGGAGAAGAACCCGCTTCCCAAAACCGACCCTGCTGAGTTTGCAGCTGCAAAGGACCGGATGATAAAGCCAAGCATTCCAGAGACATCTGGTTTCCCGCTTGGGCCATTCGGCTGCCGAGCGCCTCTCTTCATTTCTCTTAGTCAGTCCTGCTTTTTGGCCTCTGAGCTCAGTGGTGCAGTATTTGGACGGGCAGCACTGCAGGGGGAAGGTGGCATCCATGCCAGGGGCAGGCTGCTCTCCTTGCCCATCCTTTTGCATGGGGGGAAGAGCACGGCTGCACCCCTTTTCGCTCTCCGGTGCACGCATGTGCAAACCCAGCGTTTTGCCTGTAGGAAGACCCCCCTACCTCTCTCTCCCTGCCTGGCATTCTCACTCACTGACGTTGGGAGTCAGCCTTTGTTGAAAGTAAGGCTTCCGCCGGCTGCCTAAGGAGGAGGGGAACATTTCCTAAACACCTCCTCCCCCCCCCCCTCCCCAGCCTTTGAAATCTGGCCATGTTTCCTATCCTGCTTTGTGTCAGGCCGGAATGTGTAATTCTCTTCTTAAAAACAAAAAAAGGGATTCTATAAATATAACGTCTGGAGTGGGAGGCTTCCATGACTTCTCGGCTGCCCTTTCTCACACATCCAGAGAACCGCTTGTTTTCCTCTTACTCACTCGGTTTCTCGCTTTTCTTATTCAGCGTGTTGTTATTGTGTGGGTTAAGATCCAGGGCCTGGGCTGCGCCAAACATGGGGGGAGGGATGTTGTGTGTGTGTGTGTGGGGGGGGGGGCTTTATATGTATCTGTAGCCAAAGCTGAGCTTGCTCTTCTCAGTCAGATGAAGCAAAGCTTGGACCTACAGGGACAGTTTCTATGATTGCCGAATGATATCCTGGGACCCCAAGGGGCTGCCGGTTCTTCCTCCCTCTGCCGGAGGGAGCCTGACCTCTGAGGGGTCTTTTCTCCCCTTCTCCAGATTCACTTTCTCAGTCTGGACCCACCCGGATTTCTGTTCCACCATAACCACACAGTGATACTGGTCGATCTTTTCCCAGCCTAATTTTTCAATCTGGAGTACATTAGGCTGCATTTGTTGAGACTCAGAATAAGTGCTGGGTGAACCCCCATCCCTGTTTCCTTAGGCATCTTTGGTGTAGCCCTGCAGAGTCCTGAACCCACTCCTCATTTTAGTGCTTCCGTGCCCAAGGCATTCCTGAGCCCTGGGAGGAGGGGGTTCTCCAGACAAAAGACCAACCTGCCACCATCTGTTACTTGTTGTGTAAGGTCACTGCCCCAGTGGCAATTCCTAGCATCTTTCTTTGAGAGTGTATCAGCAGCAAGGACCAGGGGGCTATATGGTGGCTACCCTGAGCCTTTGACCACAAGGCTGCCGCCTCCTCCTCCTCCCCCTCCCCCTCCTCCTCCTCCTCCTCCTCCTCCCATCATTTCTGGAGGATGAAATTATTGAAACCCAAAACTCTTTAAGTGCTCATCTCCAGTCAAGAATTTCATTCAACCACCTGTTCTGTTTTTCTACACTTTTGTTTCATAGAAATTAACTCTTGATCAGATTTCTCTTTTCTGTGACCGCTTTTGATCCACAGGATGCACACATAGCGAGGATTTGTGGCTGTGGGTGTTTCGATCTTCCCATCTTGGGGTGCTGGGGAAATCTCATAATAAATGTGCAGGGTGCAATTTGTTTCAGGTAGTTCTAGTCTCTTGTTAGCCTCAACCTTCTATAAGGCTTCCAGTTTCTCATTGTTGAGGGAGTTTCTTGCTTTTTAAAGTTCTTTCTAAAAGCCAGTGTGGCACCGTCCTTCGGCAGCCAGGGAGTGAATTAATGTGTTGTGATTCCCAAATTCTCTTAATTGGTTGAGTGTTTATCAAGCAGCCGGGCGTTCCGTGCCACGGTGTTGAGGAACTAACTTGTTAATAGTCACTGAGCTGGAAATAATTGCTTTTCCCCAGGTTGTGCTTTGATTTTGGACAGATTAATAAAAGCCCAGTTGAAGCAGGGCCTGTTCCAAATTTGGTGCAGCTGGAGAGAAGGGAAGGCTATTCGCTGCTGAAGGGAAAGCATGACAAAACTAACAAGCCCCTTGTTTTCCCTCGATAAAGATCTTAACAAAAATGTCCTTAAAAGCCATCTCTGAAGAATGTCTGAATCCACTTTTAAGCTGAAATATCAGTGTAACGAGATTCAAATGTTACACCAGCAGAGACCAATAAAAATAAATCATTTTCGATACGGGAAGAAATTTCAGCAAAGTTAGAATTTCCTGACCTGCATCCGGAGGAGGTACGAGCTGGTTTTTCTTCGGGGTGTCTGCATTGCATTTATAATACAATCTGGCACGTATTAGGCAGTATGTATATGTAAGAATTAAATACTGGTTGTAACCCCCCCCCCTCGCCCCCCCCCAGATTTGACTTATCTGGCCTTGTAAAATGAAAGCAGTATGAAAACGTTTTCGAAAAATAATACTGCTGGCTGGAAAACTTGTTTGATGTTGCTTATACTGAACTAAACTGAATCGGCTCTTCGTCCGTGCTTGAAAATATGGAAGTAACATTTGGACCGGTATTGCCCAAAGATTATAAATTATCCATTTCTGAACTCAAGGCAAGAACGTAGTGGATTTTTTCTGAAAGAACTAAAAAGGGCAAGTCTAGCTGTTTTTCTTGTCTTGTTCCCATTCTGCATGAGAGGTTTCATCACAAGCCTTATCGAAGTCATGAAAAGGGACTTGCCCCAATAGAATGGAGCCTAAGTTGCCAAAAACCACTTCCGGTGATGAATCAGTTCCCGATTACGCCTTGATTCAGCTCCAGGGGTGTTCTGATCTTTGAGAAGAATAAAAGTCTTGATTTGATTGAATGAATGAATGCTCCAGGGATAGTCCTCGACTAATTCCTACTTTTTTAAAACTTCCGTGCACTTCTTATTTTTCTGCTAAGGCTGTCAGCTAATCCTACAGTTTTTGCACCAGGGAGCAGATTTCTTTCGCACGGCCTTCAATATCGGGGCTGATCCGTTTAAAAGAACGAAGCTTAGTTCCTTCTGATGAAGGGGAGCTACTGCTCAGGCTGCTTTCCCATAAAACGGGTGAGTCAGAAAAGCTGCTCCCAGGCTGATCCTGCCTGGCTTCGGCCTCCTCCCATAAGATGCCATCTTCTTGGGCTTATCTCCAGGGAGGAAAACTATTGCTAAGGAGGGGAAAGGTGATTGCAGATAAGCTCTCAGAGGTGTTCGCCAAGGATGTGGGAAAGATTGCACGGGTTAGCCTGGTAGATAAGACGGAAGCCCTGCCGTAAAGCTCGCAAAAGCAGCACTCCAAGGCAGTGGACTTGGCAGGGCAGGCTGAGCTGCGGCCCCTCGACCTACCCATGGCCTGCTGGCTTTCCAGAATGCCCAGGTGCCCAGCTGGGAGGAAGTTTGGTTCCTCCGTCCTGCCTGTTGAGCATTTCTTGGGTGGGGACAGAAATAAGTGAAACCCTCTCTTAAGGCCCCAACCTTCAAAGGTTGTAATTCCCAGGTAACCTGGCTCTTGGCTGTGTCGCTTGGAAATTTGGGGGAGATTAACAGATGAACAAGAGTTGGAAGGGACCTTATAGGTCATCTAGTCCAACCCCCTGCCTAAGCAGGAGACCCTGCACCATTTCTGACAAATGGCAGTCCAATCTTTTCTTGAAAGTCTGATTAGGATGATTAAGATGATTAGGCTGGGGAAGCCTAAGTTATGGCAGGCTTCCTTGCCCGAAGGGAAAGTTTGTTTGATGAAGGAAGGCAGGAAGCAGAATACAGGTAGTCCTCGACTTACGACCGCAATTGAGCCCGAAATGGATGTTGTTCAGTGAGTTTTGCCCCATTTGCAGGGGCTAAATTAGTAACAAGGTTGTTAAGCGAATCTGGCTTTCCTTACCTATTGACTTTGCTCGTCAGAAGGTCGCAATATGGGATCATATGATCCTGGGACGCCGCAACCGTCATAAATGCGAGTCAGTTGTCAAACATCCAAATCACCTGACCATGGGTCCTAAGTGTGAACAACGGTTCTAAATCGCTTTTTTTTCCGTGCCGTTGTAACGTTGAATGGTCACTAAGTGAACTGTTGTAAGTCGAGGATTACGTTTAACAAAATCAGAGAGTTGGAAGGGGCCTTACGAGGTCTTCTAATCCATCCCCCTGCTCAGGCAGGAGATGCTATATCGTTTCATACGAATGGTTGTCCAGTCTCTTCTTGAAAGCCTCCAGTGATGGGGCACCCACAGCTTCTAGAGCAGTGATGGCAAACCTTTTTGCCGTCACGTGCCAAAAGTGGAGAGAGCACACAGGTCCCCACACCCATAATTCAATGTGCTTTGCCCCCCTGCGCATGCACACCCAACCCACTGTGCTCCCCCTACTTTTGGCATGCAATAGTCCGGTGGGCCCAGTACGCCTGTTTTTTGCTCTTCCCAGGCTCCAGAGCCTTTCTGGGAGCCTGGGGAGGACCAAAACGGCCTTCCTCACCCCTCCAGAGGCCCTCTGGAGACCAGAAACAGCCTGTTTCCTGATTTCTGGTGGGCCCAGAAGGCCCAAAAATCAGCTGGCCGGCATGCGCATGCGTTCCGGACCTGAACTAGAGCAATGCTCGCATGCCCACCAATATGGCTCCATGGGCCATCCGTGGCACCCGTGCCCTAGGTTCGCCATCACGGTTCTAGAGGGAAGCCGTTGTCTCATTGACTTGGAAGGGAATTAACTGATCAATTAATTGGAAGTCCCATTCCCCAGAGGAATGCACGGAGTCCGTACACGTGTGACGTATGTTTTGGCCATGATCCTCGAAGGGAGCTCTTGTTTTGTTTTGTTTTGTTTTGTTTTGAAGGGATAGGCAGCCAAGCAGTCTTGCTCAGATTGTGTCAGTAGATTACAGGGCAAATAAAAGCGGGAGAGGAGATATTTCTGGCTTTTTATGGTGCGTAATCATAGGCTGAAGTGGTCGGAGACTGCGGCCCAAGCGCTGGACTGTCTGTGGCTCAAGGAAGCAGGAGCTGATGCAGCACTTGGCCGCTGCCCTTCCTTGAGGTTTCAGAGGGACCTGCCAACATTCCTGTGTTGTTATTAAAACTTCCAGCAGTCGATTTAGTCCTAACTGGCATTCGGGAGCGAGAAGATTTCCCCCGGCCTGCCTCGTCCTCCGTCTGTGGGGAGTGGGCCAGGGAAGGAGGATGGTGGCCCAAGTGGTTCAATGGGCCTCTTCGAAACTTTTAATCGAGATTTGTGGGGCAGAGTTTTCGTGAACGGGAAGGCCACGTTTTGGGTTGCAGCCTCACGGCCAGACTACAACCTTCTAAAAAATAAAAAATCTTTCCCAGGTCACCACAATTGTTCCTCCTGCATCGCTCCCTTGACTGAACACGGCTGTTTTGGATCCTAAGCGAGGGCTGGTAACTGGCGAATGTCCGTCTCGGATCTTTTTGTCACAACGCCATCTTGATTATTTTTTTTTCCTAGTTAAAACGCGTGGGAATCGCCTCTCTGCCCCCACTCCTGGAGAGAGAGAGGTAGAAGGGAGGGAAATTAATTTTGGCCTAGTGAGCCTCTTCTAACAGTTTCTTGGCCCTTCATCTCCACCAGCTGGGGCAGCTGAGAGAAAGGGACCCAAGGATGGTACCTGGCCTGTTCGTCAAGAGATTCTGGTTGCCATACCGCGTGAAGCTCAGTCAGCGGCGGCTTGTCCTGCGTGCCCATGTCTCAAAGGGTCATTGGCACTCGCGTGGCAAACTTTAGCCCATCCATAGCGGCTTAGATCCTGCCCAACCCAGAAGGCAAGTGAAAAACTTCTCAGCTGGGTTAATGTCTTAGAAAATCTGAGTGCTGGTCAGCTCTGGCATTCAGCTCCTCTTTACAGATTAACAGAGTTGGAAGGGACCTTGGAGGTCATCTAGTCCAACCCCCCCGCCCAAGCAGGAGACCCTACACCATTCCCGAGAGATGGCAGTCCGGTCTCTTCTTGAAAGCTTCCAGTGATGAAGCTCCCAAAACTTCTGAAAGCAACTTCTGTTCCATGGGTTGATTGATTGTTCTCACCGTTGCTTCTCACCTTGATCAGTTTCCATCCATTATTCCTTGTCTGGCCTTCCGGCAGGGTGACCGGTTCCCTCCTGTCCAACTTCTCTTGCCCTTAGGAGAGGCCAAGCACGTACAGCCACGCTCTGCCCAGGATCGCTTTAGCATTCGTTGCAGCATCGCCGCTTTCCCTTAAAATCTGAAACCAGGTTGGGCTTCGGAAGTCTGACTTATTAGACCAGCAAAACTGGTTAGGGTGCGATGTTCAGCCAGCCACCCTTTAGCTATCTTTCTCTCGAAGGAGGAGGCAGGTGTTCCTGTCTTGAGTTAGCAGGACACCGTTTCACATGGCAGGTGGCTTTTTAAAAATTTATTTATATTTATATTTATATGCAGGAGCGGCAGGAGGGTTTTATTCTCTCTCTCCTGGCCGGTTGGAAGAGGATGCGGGGAAACAGCTCAGCCTGGCAGCTTGTGGGTGAATGTTACCCCGAAGTCAAGGCAATGAAGACTGCCAGCTTTGTTTCCACCCATTGAACCTACGCGTGTCATTAGGGAGCATCCCACCTCCGGGTGTTTTTCCAACCTTTAAATGCTCCTCGAGGTTCGGCAGAAGCGACTAAACAGCCCCGTGTTTGCTTGGCAGATGGAACGCCAGCCACATGAGCATTGGGGTTCTTCTCTGAGGGGTTCACATGTTTGCAATTTTACGCCAGGTGTGTCATTGTGTGTGAGAAGAGGACTGGTGCTGGAGGCGGCCTGGGGGGTAGGACAAATAGGCGAGGGGGACGGTGGGGCTACTGCTTGCAAGAGGACATCCAAGGCATGGAAACTGACCCACTTGTTCCTGTGGGGAAGCGCCGGAGTGCCAGGGGCTTTTCTGCCACAAAATTGTGCTGTTAAGTTTAGCTCCGGTTTGAATTTTGCAGGGATGCCCATTCCGCTTAGGGTTACGCATCAAGTTGAGAAACCAGCATTGACGCCTAGATTGTTGCGAACTCTTGATCTCGGTTTACCTGACCGAACGCCCGGATGGCAGCACGGAGAAGCCTGCCCTGTGCCCCCTCCCCTTTTCCCCCCCCCTTTCCTCCTTAAGATCCCCACATGGCAGGCTGCCCAGCCTCTCCACAGCCTGCTTTCTTTCAGCGTGCTGAAATCTCGCTTAAAATTCAGCCGAGTATTAATGTAATGCAGCTAGTCTGACAGGTAGCTTACAATGTGGCGAGATAGATATTGCTTAGGCAAGAAGAAGAAGAAGAAAAAAAAAACGCTCTCTGAAACATGAGTTCTGTATTTAATTATCTTGCACCCCGGAGCTCTTTTCAGCAAGCTAATCCTCTGCTCTTCAGATTGCCAGAATAATTACCGCTTTCAAAAGGAAGCCCGAAAAACTCTCGTTTTTTACCTCCAGTTATAATAACGACAGCGCTAGAGAAAGCAAAGAATGGCTTTTTTGCCACAGATGTTTCATAAGCTTTGCTGCTAATTGTTTTTCCAGGAGGACTCAGATCATACGAAAGCGGTTAACATTCCCTTCGCTGGGGGATATTTGGGGAGGGTTTTTTTTTTTATTAAAAAAAACAACAACGACGGCTGCACAATTAGGCTGCGAAAGGGAGAGCTCGTCGGCAAAGGCTGAAACCGGTTCTGGGCAGGCTGGTTCTGCCTATCGCTCCGGATCTGAGTTTGCCAAAGGGGCAACTGAGGAGATCTGGCACAGCGGCTGCTATGGGAATGACAAGGCCCCAACCACTCTTAATCCTTTCTCCTAGAAATAGGTGTAAAAGGGTTGGGGGGTTAGGGGGGGAAGTTAGGGGGGAAGTGTGTCTTTGTGGGTCATTGCTGCTCCTGGGAACCTGGAGGGTCTCCCATCCATTGAGCAGGTCCAACCTCAGCCAGGGGTCCTTGAGGTCTTGCCAATTGGCGGAATGCAAAATCTATTCTTCCCTGCAAAAAATGTACTTCTCATCTTTTCGTTTGTATTTTAGGTGCTGGTTGGGTTTGCATATCTAAGCGGGTTTGTGAACCACTTTGGGAAGAGCATAACAAAGGAATGCACTTTAAAAAAAAAAAGGACTAAGAAATAAAACAGCCCATCTTGTTATTGGCACTTTAAACTGCCCAACCACGATGTTGGGTGCTGGAAGATTTTCTTGATGTACAATTTAAGAAAGTAAACAGGGAGTTCCCCGCACGAAGACCTCATTGAAATTGGATGTAATGAATCTTCCAGGGCTTTTTCCTCAGTCCTTTCTTTGGGGAATCCATCTGGAGCCGATTTATGCTTGCTGGCTCTCCAATTGTGGCATTTACGCCAGGAGCAGCTCAGCGTGGCCGGATGTGGCTTTGAATCCTTCCATGAGGCAGGCATCGTGCTTGGAGAGCAGTGGGTGGCTTCCGAATTCTGGAGCTCCGCGCTCTGTCGAAGGCTGGCGGGGGGCTTCTTCCACCAGAGGACCCCTCACCTTTACGAAGCTCAGCCACCTTTCTTGCCTCATGGCCAAGCTTAGAGGCCGCGTCATCTCGGCCAGGCCTTTCCTTGTACCTCTTAGACGGGCCTGGTGCCGGGCCGTTCCCCATGAGGGGAGGGGGGGGCGGCTGGAGGATCCAGATTCCAAGCAGATCCCCCATCAAACGAACGGGGTCCCAGAGGCACGAGAAGAGCTGCCTCAAGTGGACGGTTGGCACCACATCCGGGACATGCCAGGCGATCCAAAACCCGTTTGCAACCCTTGCGTTTTAATTCAAGGCAGCTTCTCCGCCTTGAGGAAGGAGATCTTTGCCACAGATGTAGGAGCGAAGGCTGCCAGCATTTTTCTCCGCTGTCAGCGAAATCTCTCTCTCTCTTTCTTTCTCTCCAGTCCTGTCCCAGCGCTCACATTAAAGGCCGTCCGTCCGTGGGGCGAGCAGCCAAAGCCACGGCCCGCACATTCCTCTTGGGTTCCTTCGAGCTAAGCGCGGAGGTGTAAGTTGCCATTAAGTCTGGGCCCGAGACAGAGCTCACCCCGCCTGCCAGGCTCAATGCTCTCTCTCCCCCACCCCCCAAGCTGCTGGTTTCTGACCTGCACATTCCACAGCTGTGAGATCCTCCGGTAACTTCCACCTTTCCCCCTTTGGCGGCAGTTTGGGCAGAATAGATCAGCAGCTCACCAAAACAGAATGGAAAGCACACACACACACACCAGCCTGGTAATGCCACGGCACCGGCAGACTAAAAAGAAACGGCCGTCCGGGGGCTTCGACTGGTTTCGCTACCCAAAGAAGCCGTGACTTCACTCCCGAAGGCTGCAGGAACACAAGATGTAAGGAGTGCCCACCTTCCAGAAATGAAGAGGCGGCCTTGGCTGGAATTGAGCCCCCCACTTCTCTCCCCCCCCCCGTTTGCTCCCTGGGGAGGATTGGGAAAGACCCCATCCAGAAGCCCCGTTTGGGCAGGGAGGGGGGTCCTTGGACGGTTTCTCTGGCCAAGCTCCGGACTGCTTCGCCCGGGGAGGCGTTGGCGCACACGAGCCAGGATTTAATAGATCGGCTGTTCCCATTAAGATTAAAGCATTTTGCACGGAGCTCTTCAGGAACCATTTAATTTTCTCTTTTAATCAGAGCCCTGAGCTCGTTGCGGGGGGGGGGGGGGGAACCGGGCACTGAAGTGCCTGGCCTGGTCTGTAAGCTCAGCTGGAAGAAGAGGTGGAACGGCAGCAGAGCTGTGGGGAAAGAGGCAGCTCTTCCACCGGCTAGCAACGCAACATACGCCCGGGGATGCAAGGACACAGACGCGCCCACAGCCGAACCCGCAGCGCCACGGTTTCCCTGGGAACGGCGTGAAAGTGCGGCTGGTGGGTTTTCTCAAGGTGCAGCGTTTCGGCAAGCCTGTCCTTCATCCAACCAGCCGTATTCTCTGCTCCAGCAGAGCAGGGAGAAGAAGGACTGGCTCATACTGCTCACGGGCCTTGTGTTGTTGAAGGAGGGTGTCCTGGTGCTGTGGGAACATGGATCTTGGACTGTAGGATGGTTGTTTGTTTACGTTTCTCTCTCTCTCTCTCTCCTCCTCCTCTTCAACCTCAGAGGTGGATTGCGAGACTTGCGCAGCTTTGTGCCTGTTTGATTGGCATAGATGCAGTAGAGCAACATGCTTTCGCCTCTTCAACAAGTCTTTCTTTCTCTCTCTCTCTCTCTCCCTCTCTCTCTCATGTGTTGTGAAGATGTGTCAGGTGCCCCCATCATTTTGTGGAAACATCATGTCACCTTGAGGTCTCTTCTCTTCCGGCCACCCTCAAAAGGCTTAAAGGATGTAAAACAAAGTTTCCCCAACCGTCCCGGCTTTGCAGACCTGGTGGGAGTAAGGGGAGGGGGTATTGTTCCACGCAAGTGGCGGGCAAGTGTGCCCGCAGCTCCATTTGCACGCGCGGCGGGCACAATTGTGCACGCGTTTGCCGACTGTGGCCCTGCGCCAAACGGCTAAAGGGAACCCCTGGTCTAAAGTCATGGGGGGTGTTTTTTGGGGTGGAAAAACACAGGATGTTTTGTTTAAATCCTTGTCATCCTCCGCAGCGCTCTGGTGGCAGTCAGGATCCGGCTGTTATCCTTATCCCAGTGATTTCCTGAAGCTCCTGGCCGGCACCCACCTGTTTTGTGTGGTGGGTTTGCCCCCATTCAATATCATTTTGCTGGCTGTGGGGAAAGGGGGTGGGTGGGTTTCCTCTCTCGCTAAGCTTGATTTTTTCCAAGCCGTTCCTGCACTCTGCAACTGAATTACGAGCCCTGGGCTCATTGATCGGTGTGCTATTTTGAGCACCGTTTTGATTTTGCAATAACAAATTGTAATTATTTTAGGTATTTAAAGCGGCTTCATTTTTTTTTTTTTTTTAAACAGACATGACATTTGCTGCCTTTTAAAAGGCAGCTTTTCCCAGGGCCGGGGGGGGTGGGGGGTTTCCAACAGACTATAATCCCCCTTTCCCCGTACTCTGAATGTTCCCTAAACGCCAGGGGTGCCGGATAAAGGAATGGCTGGGCTGGGCGTGGCGAGCGATGGGATGGGGCTGCCACCAGGAATTGGAAGGAAGCCGACGCCGTGTTCGAGCACGTGGGGCAGGCCGTGGTTGCAAAACTCCTGGGCTGCTCAGGTGGGGCAGGCAGGCCTTGGGCAAGCAAAGCGGCGGAGGCCCATTACCGCATACGCAGAGAAGCGGTGGCAGCCCCACGTGTCTCCGGTCTGTGACTGACGCGGGGGCCGCCGCCCTGTTGCACCCAGGGCTCCGGGTTCCCTCTCCTGTCATCTCAGCTGGTGGGGCTGGTGACAGAAGAGGGTTGGGGCTTCCCTCCGAAGCGATGAGCAAAGCTGGGTGGGACGCTGCGTAGGCCCTCCTGACGACGCTCCCGCCCCCCAACGCTTCCTCTTTCCTGTTTCTCATCCTCTAGAGTTTGAACCCGCTAGCCCCCCGGGGTGTGTGTGAGGGGCTCCTGTTGGGAGGGGGCTGTCCGTGACAGTCAGGGGTCTCCGCTGAGCAAATAGCCTGCCACCTTTGGCAGGGGTGTTGGATCCAGGAAGGAGAGTTTGCCAAGGGAGGAGTGCCAGCTACCTTTGTGGCCCGGGGCTGTTGCCAAACAGCCCCTCCCTCCTCTGCCCCAGGGCGCCCTCCCCTCCCCTACTTCCCCAAATAGCGCTCCCCAGTCCAGCCTTTCTCTGGGAGAGCCTCTACCAGTGTGGGGTTTCTTCCCCATTTAGAAAGGAGATGGGGTGTTGGCACCCAGGGGACTTCTGGGGATTCACAATGCCTGTTGCCAGCTTTGGGGAGGGGGGGGGAATCCCCCCTCCACCCCCTGTTGAGATGGCCTAATTTGGGGGCTCTCTTTGAAAAGTCCTTTTGTGGGCCGGAAAGGACACATTGCAAAGCCTGACTGGCAAATTCCTCCCCTGTCTCATTCGTGAAATATTTTTGGCTCCGCTTAGGTTGTCTTCACCCGGCCATACAGAGGCAGCTTCTGGGCGCTGGAAGGAGCCCGAGGAGGCTGCGCTGATGGGATCTCTCTGGCCCGGCCCAGCCATTCCCAGGAACTGGGAAAGGAGGCATGGGAACCATCTGGGCTCTTCTTCCGCGGCTTCCCCGGGGGCAGAGAAAGAAGGCGTGGGTCAGGCCGGGGTTCAAACGTTTTGGAGGGAGGCCTTTTTGTCTGAGAGAAGCCCGGTAGCCCCGTGACTCAGCCCTTAATGGCTTCCTTGCAGACTGTTTACCCTTCTGGGACGGCTTTGGCTCTGGCCTCGCACATCCGGCCTGGCTGCTGCTGCGCTGGGGAGTGTGTGTGTGTGTGTGTGTGTGGTGGTGGGGAGTTACGTCTGAGCCAAGACTAGCCGGAACCGCCATCTGCCACGCAAGGGAGCGAACGGTTGGGGCTGCCTTGCTCAGCCTGGATGGGGAAGGTGAACCTCTCTCGCCACCACCCCTCCGCCTGCAAGGGAATATATATATATATATATTTTAATGCAGCGGCCTCTCGTGAGCCGGCCCCAAGGAGAAGCTAATGGATCTGCAGCCGGCGGTTTCTTGGCTTGGGCAGAAGGAGATGTCTTGGGGGGGGGGGGGCAGGCTGATGCTGCTGGGTCAGCATCTCTTGGGCATCTTGAGAGCCACGACGGGCAGGATTGCCGCCAAGCCCAGCCTCTCTTACAGGATCGCTGGAATGCGCCGCAGTCAAGGGGCAGTTAGAGAAAGGGGGAGCTGGGAGCCCCGGTGTTCCTCCCCCGCTTTCCCCCCCATCTTTATATCGGCTCCAAGGCTTTGGGATGGTGGAGAAGGAGAAGCTCAGGAGGGCTACCCTTTGCGAAAGCGCACTGGGGAAATTCACACCCGTGTGGGGATTCATTGTCGAGGGAGAAGCAGACAAAGTTAAGAGATCCGTTTCCTTTTTTTTTTTTCCCTCCTTTTAATAACCTGATGGGGAGCCCTGATTTCCCATTAGCAAAATGCAGCGTTTGGCTCATGTTCAAAGCCGGCCGTGCTCCGTCGGAAAGATATAAATAAGACAGCCTGTCCATTTCTCTTTTCAAAGGTAAAAACGCTTAATAAAAATTATTTTAAAAAAATCCATCGATACCTGTGAAGGTGGATGGTAAAACGCCCCCCCCCCCCTCCATCTTTAGGCCTCCATCTTCCTTGCGGGCATCCTTAAGCGAGGGGAACTGGGATGATTGCGGCTTCTTCCCTCCAACAGCCAGTGAGTTAACGGGGGTTGCTGGATCCATAGTGGCTAAACCTTGTGTGGTTTACCGAGCATCCTTGCCGGTGGTGAAATCCAAATTTTTCTACTACCAGTTTTGGGGCTGTGGCTTGGTGACCGTGGTGTGGCTTGGTGGGTGTGGCTTGGTGGGTGTGGCAGGGGAAGGATACTGTCAAATCTCCATTCCCTCCCCACTCTCGGGCCAGGCAGAGGTGGTATTTGCCGGTTCTCCGAACTACTCAACATTTCCGCTACCGGTTCTCCAGAACCTGCTGAATTTCACCCCTGATCCTTGCCAACTAGCTCCTTCTTGGGATGCGGCTCGAAGGACCGACAGCTGGGGAGGCTGGACTTGGACAGTGGCTGGGGTCCATTCTGTCCCTGAGCCGCTTCCTCCTGACCGAAGGGAAGGAGAAGACTGGAAAAGGCATCACGGCTGCGCATCCGGCCCCATAACACGCCGAGTCACTGGACTTGGAAGTCTCACATCGCTCGGGCTAAAAACAAATTGCAAGGCCAGTAGTTTAGCCGGCCTATAAACAGCCGGTGGTGAAGAGCAAAGCTAGAAATACTTCTTTTTCCTGGACCGCATTCTGCTCAAGCGAAGCAGATGCTTTATTAAGGATAGGCGAAAATGTAAAAATGGACCCGGCCAGCTTGTTTTGCAAAATGGCACTCGGGACAGAGTGTGTGTGTGTGTGTGTGTGTGTGTGTGTGAGTACCACCAGCACATTCAGAGGCGCCTGGGAAGGATTTTGGGAGGGTGCAAAACAACACAGGCGCAGCTATCGTCCTTCCTTTTCTCCTTGGGATGGAGCTGGATTCCAAATGCAGCTGAACCTGTCGAGGGCTTCGAGACAACCCTTCGGCAGAGATTTGGCTGAGGAAGTCGACAGCGGCAGGGCTTCCCGTAGGCATCTCGGCCAGCCAGCGACGGTTTTTAGGCAGGGTTGGAATAATCCCCCTGGCATGTCTTGGGGTTGGCGTGGTTCGATGGAACGAAAGTGGTAGTTGACGGACTGTGTAGCCCGGGGGTGTCAAACTCGATTTCATCGAGGGCCGCATCAGGGTTGTGTTTGACTTCGGGGGGCCAGGATGGGCGTGGGTAGCTTGGCATCGGGGGCTCCTGTGGTGGCCCGAGTGCTCTGCCAGAGAAAATGGGCTCCTGAACTCTGTTTTTGGCTACGACGGCATCCTGTAACCGCCTGCCAGTGAAAATGGAGCCGCCTGAGGCCCTCCTGAGCTCCATTTTTGCTGGTAGAAGCACCACGGGCCAGTCCTTTGCTGTTTCCAGGGTGGTCCCGTGGTCCAGATCTAAGAACCCCACGGGCCAGATCCGGCCCCCAGGCGTTGAGTTTGACACCCCTGGTCTAGCCAATTTGGCATTTTGGTTTTAATTTGAAGGCGAAGCACGAACTCTGCTGAGTATCCCTGTCCACGGGGGAAAATCGGTTCCTTTGCATCTGAAATCAAATTTCAGAATTGGGGATCGAGCTCCCCACCCTCACCCCCACCCCAAAAAGATGGGTTTGAGTTTTGAGTGAGGGAAAGAAGGACACTGAACCAGAAAAACGTAAATGACCGTTGATGTATTTGGGTATTTGTGAGCGCCAAAAAAACCTCCTCCGTTCAGGCCCCACTGTAAGCCGCGTCTCCTCATCTTGCTCATCGCTTCTCTTTCAGATGGGAAGAGGAAGTGGCCAAGCGGATGCGGTTGGAATCGATGGTGGAGACGCTGCAAGAGGTACAGCTCTCCCCCTCCCCCGGCCGTCGAGGCATTGACGGATAACACGTTGGTTTAGCTGATCGCCAAGACTGGTACCCCCCCCCACCCCCACCCCCCAGATGTTTGCATGAGCCAATCTCTGGCGCTGAAGCCTGTTCCCTCTGTGAATAAGGAAATCAACAGAGCCCCCTGAATAGTGAACCCTGTGGGTCTGATAGGCCTTGGTTGGGGCATCAGGGAGCAAATCAGCTGCAGCCATTGTAGACGAGCCTTCCTGGCCCTGACCGGGACCTGGCAGCCATTCCTCTCCTTCAGAGGTCTCCAAACTTGGCGACTTTTAAAGACTTGTGGACTTCAACTCCCAGAATTCCTGAGCCAGCCATGCTGGGAGGAGTTGAAATCCACACGTCTTAAAAGTTGCCAAGTTTGGAGACCCCTTGCTCTTCCGCACTGAAAGTAGAGCAGCCCCAGGCCGCTTCCTGGAGCAGGCAGAGGGCTGGGTGGAAAAACAGAGGGGCATTGCTGCCCTGGTGTCGGCCTTGTCTCTCCTGTCTGCAGTAAGGAATCCCCAGAGGGAGTAGGAAAAACTGGGGCCGACCCATTGCAGATTGAAAGCAGGTCTGTTGCCAGCAACGATGGGCAGGAAGGTGGGCTGGCCCTCCTGAATATAAAGGAGAAATCCGTGGGGCTGGCACACCCCAAAATTGGTGACCAAGTGGTGAATGGGTGGAGAGAAACTTGCACGCTCTGCCTCGAGTGAGCCTGTGGGGCCAAGATTAGTCTTCAGTTGTAACTCATTCCTGCGTTTGCAACTTCCATGCGGGCGGTGTCTCTCCTTCCTCCCTTTAGGAGGCGCAAGAAGCCGAAGCTCTCCAGGAGGAGCTAAATGACAAGATCGAGAGGCTCAAAGCCGAACTGGTGGTCTTCAAGGGTCTGATGAGCGACGTAAGTACCCCAGCAGCCGTGTCGGTTGAAGCCGAGTGGCCGTTTTCGCGCCGCCACCGCCGAAGGACACAAAGAGACAAGTTGGCTGAGGGCTGCTTGTAGTTAGAGCACCCGCCTGGTATGAACCAATGCATCGCACCAGCCCGCTCGCCCTCCTCGCCCTGCTTCCCCTCCGATTGGTGTCGATGCATTAACTTGCTGCTCCCCCCTCCCACAGCACCCCGATGTCTCAGACCCCCCCCCCAGCGGCTGGCCAGGCAGTGCTGGGCCCGAGGGGTGGCCTCCCAAAGAGCCCCCCTCCCCCCCGCATGGCACTCGGAGGACAGGGGGGTGCCCCTCATAAGGCTGATGTGCTCCCCGCCCCTGCACTCAGTTGACTGCCTGCTTCTCATGCTGCCCCTTGCAGGGATGAATGGGGGGGGGGGGGGGGGTAAGTCCAGATTACAGATACGACGTTCCCCTTTCTCGTGTGTTCCAAGGGGTTCCAAGCGTGTTGGAGTTTTCTTTTGGGCATGTTGTGTATAGTTCCCCTTCGCTTTAGGGGGAGCCATGTTTGAGGGACGCGGTGGCTCAGTGGCTAAGACGCTGAGCTTGTCGATCGAATAGTCGGCAGTTCAGCAGTTCGAATCCCGAGCGCCGCGTAACGGGGTGAGCTCCCGTTCCTTGTCCAAAGCTCCTGCCAACCTAGCAGTTCGAAAGCACGTAATAAAAAATGCAAGTAGAAAAACAGGGACCACCTTTGGTGGGAAGGGAACAGCGTTCCGTGCACCTTTGGCGTTTTAGTCGTGCCAGCCACATGACCACGGAGACGTCTTCGGACAGCGCTGGCTCTTCGGCTTTGAAACGGAGATGAGCACCGCCCCCTAGAGTCGGGAACGACTAGCACATATGGGAACGCAGGCTTAGAAAACTACTTTGGATGGTTTCAAGCATTGGTTTCTGTTTTTGAAAAAAAAACCCTGGTTGCTTAGTCTGTCTTCCGGCATTGTTTTTGAAAACTAGATACCCAACAGGTGAGATATCAAAGATTGACCCTTACTTGCCCGAAGCAGAATGGCAGACTTCCTTCTTTGTGTGCTGCACACAGATTTGGGTCTCGCTGAAACTGCCTCCCCCTCCCCGCTTCCTTTGTTGGCTTTGATTCCAAGACTCTTTGCTCTCAGAGAGTGAAGGAGAAGAGCCATATCGGTGACAGGTTTGCTAACATTGTCCGTGGAGATACTCAATCCTCCAGGCCATAGTTGTCCCAAACTTTTCTTCATTGTTTTTTCGTCCTTGGAAACGTTTCGTTTCTCATCCAAGACCCTTCCTCAGTTCTGACTTTGAACTGAGAGTCAGAACTGAAGAAGCTCCTTGGGTGAAAAGCGAAACGTTTTCAAGAGGGGGGAAAAAACCCCCAAAGAAGTTTTTCCAGTTGCCTTTTGGAAAAGCACCTTTTGGGTTGACATAGCTACCGTGTTTCCCCGAAAATAAGACCCTGTCTTATATTTTTTTTGAACCCTGAAATAAGCGCTTGGCTTTATTGCCATGTGCTCAAAAGCCCGATTGGGCTTATTATCAGGGGGTGTCTTATTTTGGGGGAAACAGGGTAAGTAAAGGGGGAGGTCGTCTCCTTTCCCAGCAGATTGGCGCGTTTCCTCAGTGGACTTGTGTGTGTCAGATAGTCCCTGTATCCCACAGAGAGGTCTCTCTCCCCCCTCCCCCCCGCCCAGGAAAGTCCCCAGCAGCTTCCTGAGATGCTCCCGTTCAAGGGGAACGTTTGGTATGCATTCCGTGATGCTCCTTCCCTAAGCGGGACATTTGTGGTGCTCGGGGAAAGAGGCCAGCCTGATCTGCGCAGGGCCATCCTTCCGAATGTCTTTAACTCTTCCGAAGATTTGTAATCCCCCCCTCCTCCCTGCTGTCCTTCCCGCAGCCCATGACCGACCTGGACACAAAGATCCAAGAGAAAGCCATGAAAGTGGACATGGACATCTGCCGGCGTATTGATATCACAGCCAAGCTGTGCGATGTAGCACAGCAGCGCAACTCGGAAGACGTTTCCAAGATATTCCAGGTGATCCAGCTGGAGAAGATGGCTGGGTTGGTTAGGGAGAGGAGTAGAGAAGAGAAGCAGGAGTGGAGCCGGGGAGGCAACGGATGAACCTCCCTGGAACCCACTCTCCCCCCGCCCCTCCTTCCCTCCTGAGGGGTCAGAAGACCCTCCCGAGACGCCAAGGAGGAGTCATGTAGCTATCAGGAGGCCCCACTTGGAGGCACCCACCTGTTTTTCTAGGTCTCTGGCTAGTGGACGTGGGATTAAGCCAGACAAGCACTTGGCTGCCTTCAGGGAAAGCCTGCGAGCCAGGAGCGGCTGCCCCAAGCCACTCGTTGGCTCCAAGGCTGAGTCTCACCGCCACCAGCCCCGATGTCCCCTGACTTCCAGGCGGGACACCCTGAGGCCCTCAGGGGCACTCCCAACATGGCACTCAGGCTCCCTCGCTTGGTCTTTTGACGGTCGTGAATGAATGAATCTCCTTTTCATTCTCTGGTGTCTGGCACTAACCGCCGGGGTGTGTGTGTGTGTGTGTATTTCCAGTCTCTTTTTCTCTGACTTCCATTCTGCGTACCCCCTTTTACTGGCCTGATTTAACGCTGCCGGTTGATGGACATTCTCAAAGGGTGGGCTTCTACCCCGAGGCCCAGAAGACCCTTCCTGCCAGATCCTCTCGCTCTGCAGCTTCCCGCTCTGAGCACCTCCAGCTGCTTCAGCGTCCGTCTCCCCTCCCCCTCCCCTTTGGGCCTGCGCATGGCTGGCCGAGTTGCCGAGGCTGCCCGTGCCTTGCTTCTGCTGCGCGCCTCCTCCTCCTCCTCCTCCCCCCACCCTTCTGATTTCCTTGTGGCCTGTGACTCTTTAACACCTCTCTGTGTGGCTTGTGCGCCCCAGTCCTAGGGGGAGCCGGGGAGTTTTCTTCCCTTGCAGAGAGCCCTCATCGTGTCTTCCCTGCGCCTCTTGCGGCGCAGCAGCTCAGCTTGGCCTCGTAGTGACGGCCCTTCTCTCCGATTAAGGTGGCCTCCAAGAAGAAGGAGCGCCGGTTCACGTCGGAAGAAGACGTGGCCGAGCCAGACACGGACAACGCCCGCTTCTCGGAGGAGGACGTCAGCTGCTCTCTGAACATCACCGACGAAATGAAGAGGATGTTCAATCAGTTGTGAGTACCTGAGCCTACCTGGGCTCTGCCCAGGCTCTTCCGTTAAGGCTTTGCTTTCAGGATGTGGTCCCCAGAAGCAGGCGTCTCCCCCCCCCAGGGGTGGGGGGAGCTTACCTAAGCTATCGGTTTGCAAATGTGACCGCATGGGCCTTCTGCGCATGCGCAGAGCATAAAAAAAATGGATAAATGGGACATAATGACGTCTGGGCGGGTGGGCGGAGCCTCCCGTAGCCATCTCAACCGGTTTGTCCGAACCGGATAAAACCAGCCGAATACCACCACTGTCTCTGGCCCGATAAACTTGGGGCTGTGCAATTTTCAGGAAGCCTGGTCCCAAAGCCCCAGGCTGGCTCTGACCCAGGAGAGGCCCTCTTGTCACAGCAGTCAGGAAGTGAGCTCCCCTCCTGTTCTTCTTCTTCCCTAAGTAAAAGAGGGCTGAGTTTTCAAGGACAGCTTAGCTTGCAAGGGGTGGGGGGAGGGGGTGCTTTGGGTTTTCCATAAGGGAGGACTTGAAAAGCTTTGAGCACCCCAACCCAGTTGGGAAATCTCATCCGGCCATGACCCGACACTCTTTGTCCTAAGGTTAGGGCTGACCTCAACTTCCTGCCTTCTGGCTGCTGGGAAGGCAGTGAGCTCAGAAGGCAGATATCTCCCCCAGAGAAAGCAAGGAGGGGGAGTGCAGCCCTCTGTCTCAGGCGGGCTTCAGCATGGGAAGGAGGGAGGGAGAAAGGAAGGAAGGAAGGGGAAAGTAGGAAAAGGAAGGAAGAAGCAAGATTAAGGGGAAGGAAGGAAGGAAAAGGGAGGGAGGAAAAGTTTGAAAGTAGAAGAAGGAAGATTGAGGGGAAGGAAGGAAAGGGAAAGTAGGAAAAGGAAGGAAGAAGGAAGATTGAGGGGAAGGAAGGAAGAGGAAAGCAGAAAAAGGAAGAAAGAAGGAAGATTGAGGGGAAGGAAGGAAAGAAAGGGGAAAGTAGGAAAAGGAAAGAAGGAAGGAAGGAAAGAAAGAGAAAAAAAAGGGCTAAAGTAGCAAACTCAGGCAAAGCCCTGTTCCTTTGGGCCGTCAGTGGGGGGCGGGCAGGGTGCCTTTTGATTCGGGCACGGCATGGAGCCGAGAAGGCAGGACTGTTGGTTAGCACAGAGCGCCCCCTGGAGGGCTACATTCTTGAAGCAGGGCCAGCCTGTTGAGCGAGGGAAGGAAAAGCAGGCGGGAGGGAGGGAGGGAGGGAGGGAGAGAGAGAGGGAGGCCGGAAAGAGCTTGGACCCAGAAGCCCATCTCCGCTAGTGCTAGCAAGTCCCGGTAAACCAAGTTGTAACCTAGGGACGCATCTCCAAGCAGGCGGGAGAACTTCGATTTTGATGACGACTGCGACAGCTTGACTTGGGAAGAAAACGAAGACACCCTCCTCCTGTGGGAAGACTTTACCAACTGCAACCCGACCGTGGAGCTCCAAGGAGAGGTGAGCGGTGCCCCAGCTCATCTGCCCCCCTCCTCAGCACCCCCGCCCCGGCTCCCTGCATCTGCCATTCAAGCACTGGACTCGACCGAACTGCTTTTACTCAGGGCCCACTTTCCGTTGAAGCACTGCTGTTGAATCAGGTCACAAAAACGGAAGCCGTATGCTCCATGCCATAATTGGGTAGACCAGGTTGCCCTGATTTAAAAAAAAAAACCACTTAATCTTTCCCACAAAGGCAGGCAAGCCTGTGGCTTAGAGGTTAATTGTTGTTGTTAGTTGCGAAGTCGTGTCCGACCCATCGCGACCCCATGGACGACGTTCCTCCAGGCCTTCCTGTCCTCTACCATCCTCTGGAGTCCATTGAAGCTCACGCCGACTGCTTCGGTGACTCCATCCAACCACCTCGTTCTCTGTCGTCCCCTTCTTCTTTTGCCCTCTATCGTTCCCAGCATTCGGCTCTTCTCCAGCGAGTCCTTCCTTCTCCTTAGGTGGCCAAAGTCTTTGAGTTTCCTCTTCAGGATCTGGCCTTCTAAAGAGCAGTCGGGGTTGATCTCCTCTAGGACTGACCGGTTGGATCGCCTTGCAGTCCAAGGGACTCGCAGGAGTCTTCTCCAGCACCAGAGTTCGAAGGCCTCCATTCTTTGGCCCTCAGCCTTCCTTATGGTCCAACTTTCAGTGTCAGACATTGCAACTGAGGTTAATACATCTACCTAATATGCAAGTAGCCTGGGTTCGAATCCCAGAAGGGTATAGCTAGCTGATGAGAGCTAAATAGATCTATACTAGTCTCCCTTTTATTTCTTTTATGTCGGTAATACATAAATTTAACACAAATCGGGTCACATGTTTAAATATGAACCTCACTTCCCCCAGCAGACCTGATGCCTGTTTTAATTTGAGCTCTACTTCCTTACCTAACTGTTAGGTCAAAGCCAGGCCAAACTCACAATGGCTCAGCAACCTTTCAGATTTAAGCTTAGGGCTTAATTGGGCATTTTGAGAGGCCGGCTAAGAAAGAGTCCCATTTGCTAGACCTGCAGGTAACAATGTTGAGAGGGAAAGAATAGAATAGAATAGAATAGAATAGAATAGAATAGAATAGAATAGAATAGAATAGAGAATAGGATAGGATAGGATAGGATAGGATAGGATAGGATAGGATAGGATAGGATAGGATAGGATAGGATAGGATAG
>WNWU01019593.1:0-24525 GCA_012654045.1 Ptyas mucosa
TGTTCTGTTCTGTTCTGTTCTGTTCTGTTCTGTTCTGTTCTGTTCTGCTCTGCTCTGCTCTGCTCTGCTCTGCTCTGCTCTGCTCTACTCTACTCTACTCTACTCTACTCTACTCTACTCTACTCTATTCTATCCCATTCCATTCCATTCCCATTCCCATTCCCATTCCATGATTTCCATCCCATCCCAGCTATGCTATCCTTCCTCTTTGGCATGTCACTAGCTGGCAGGTAGAACATCTACCAATCCTTTGCTGCCTGTTTAAATATAACAGTTTGCCCTGCCAGTTTTGATAGGGGTATAGTTTCCTCCTTGATTAGAGTATTACTTTCTGCCTGACTGTTTGTCTGATGTTGATCCCTGTTTATCTGGATATGAGTTGCTGGAGGGGATATGTTCTAGTCATTTTTGTTTCTTTCCTAGGATTATCATTGTCTTTTTTTGAATGGTGGGTAAATGTGGTTTATCTTTATGTACACACAGTTCTTACACTACTACTAGGTGAGCAGTTCTCTTTAATCAAAACAATGATGCACTTGGCAATATAGCCTAGGGGGACCAGTAAACATGATTATGAAATGCATGGTTGACTTACTTCCTCCCTTTTCAACAAGTTCCTTTAAGGTAGAGGCAGGCAACTCTTATATTTGCTGCTGTACTTCAATTGTTTTCAAATTGACCTCTGAGGAACAAAGGGCATTGCTGATGTGATAATATTTTCTGGAGAGCACAGGGCTAAACATTTGGGGCTATTTTAGGAATTTTATAGGGAGAAACTATTTATTCAGCCTTGCAGATACCTCCACCGCAATTATATTTTCAGAAATTTGCAATTTGTCACTGAATATTAACAGCATAATCCTGGGGGACTTTGGGGGCTACAATAATGGGATTCAGGACCTCATGTAGCTAATTGGGAGGTGCTAGGTGTGAGTGATTGATTCATTCATTAAGTGCCATCAAGCCATTTTTGACTCCTAGTGACCATACAGATAGTCAATGCTAACCAGATTAGAAAAAGGGGGCATTACAGATGGGGCAACAGGGCTGGATTCTTTAGTAATGGGCCTTCTTGATATTTTCTGCACATTTCTGTCCTCCCACCACATTACATCATCATCATCATCATCATCATCATCATCATCATAATTTTATTTATATACCGCCCTCCTCCTGAAGGACTTGGGGCGGTGTACAGCCAATTAAAACATAAATATACAGTATCAAAGTTAAAATTAATTAAAATTCATTAAATAGTTTTGGCCAAATTTCAAAACCCAAAGTTAAAACTCGATTTAAAATTATTCAATTAGATAGCCCCGCCTGTTGGAACATCAGGAGTGAGCTGATATATGTGAATGCATAAGAGCCTAAGTAAGTGATGGATTAGAGGGATTCCCTACCCTGTATAATATCAATGAACAGAAAAGTAAATCTTTTTAGTATAAACTGGGTTATACCACAACATTGAAGAATAATAGAGATTCAAGCATATTCCATTGTGAGTTTGCCTGATAATACACAAATCTTAGCATTGTAAAATGTACAACATAGCTTAACAAAATAATTGCCAAAATATAAGTAATTAACAAAATTACTTTACTAACAACTACAAATAAAATAGTTACTTTATTAACTACAAATTTAATTACTAACAAAGTAATGAACAAAATCAACTCTGAATGTATGACTCAATGTTTTGCAAGGTTTTCTTGATATGTTGCACTTTAATTCCTATCATCCCCAGCCACTTAGTTACTACATCCCTTTAGGAAAAACCAACTTACTGGAATAATATACAAACATTCTGATAATGGCTGCTCCCAGATCCACCCAAAATGGAAAGGAATGTTATAAAACCCTGTATCAGCCTACATTTTTAGTGTAAGCATGTCCCATTTTAGTGCTTCATGGCTGAAAGAGTGTTCAGAGGAGTAAAACCCTTCCAATTATTTATCTAGTTCGAACTTAGCTTGCCCTCTTGAGGCTTCAAGCTCCAGACTGCTGTTTCACGAGTCAGCATTTTCTCCTTGCACCAAACATGTTATCCATGATGAGAAATGATGTAAATCAAGATAATTTCTTCCTCTTTTTTTTTTTTGCATTAAATAAGCTGCTATTGACAAGAGAGTTGGCTTGTACCCAAGCCTGCTACATTTTACAGCTTCTATGGCTTTCTTCTCCTCTTTGACTTCAGAAATAAAGGGAATTCCCTTCCTGTTCCCATTTTCCTGGAAAGGTTGTGGGACTTTTCATCTCAGACTGACCTAATGCAAATGGTTAAATGTAAGTCATCTGCTTCCCAAACTAGACTGACTATTTACTCCAATTTATCACTTGCATGATCTGGATTCGTCATGTATTTTCAGCTGTACATTTTTTAAAGGCCAACAATCCCCTTCCTCTGTAATTCCAGAAAACTCAATTTTAGTAAACATTCTAAGATACTTACTTCATAATGAGCTGTGGTGGGGTAGTGGTTAGAGTTCAGTACTGCAGGCTACTTCTGCTAACTGCTGGCTGCCTGCAAACTGGCAGTTCAAATCTCACCAGGCTCAAGGTTGACTCAGCCTTCCATCCTTCCGAGGTGGGTAAAATGAGGACCCAAATTGTTGGGGACAATAGGCTGACCTTAAACTGCTTAGAGAGGGCTGTAAAGCACTGTAAAGCAGTATATAAGTGCTATTGCTATAATGCAGTGGTTCTGAGAGTGTAGCACCCCTGAGCAGAGGTGGGTTGCAGCAAGTTCTGACCAGTTCTGGAGAACCAGTAGTGGAAATTTTGAGTAGTTTGGAGAACTGGCCCCCATCTATTCTCTGCCTCCCAAGTCCCAGCTGATTGGGAGGAAATGGGGATTTTGCAGTATCCTTCCCCTGCCACGCCCACCAAGCCACACCCACAGAACCGGTAGTAAAAAATTTTGAAACCCACCACTGTCCCTGAGAGTCCCTGAGACCCTTTCAGAGGATCCACAAAGTCAAATAACTGTATCTTCTAAAATTTCTTAATTTTAGTTTCTAATACACTACATATCACTAGATATAATCCACATAAACCAAGTATCTTTGGAGTTCTCAATCGTATTTTAAGAATGCAAAAGGTTCTGAGACCAACATTTTTGAGAATTGTTGCCATATTGAATAATCTGGGAAATCCAGGATTTTAGCTGCTGCTGACATCACTACCATTAAACTTGGTATTACTATCATGTATGTGCCCAGAATTGCTGCAGATGAGATGGGCAGCCATATACATCAAGTGGATGGATGGATGGATGGATGGATGGATGGATGGATGGATGCCCAGAGTAGCAGCATCAGAAAGTAAACCACCCCAAACTGCTCTGGGCCACCCCAGTAACTGCACAACAGAAGTTACTTTGGAACAAAGTTCACTAGAAAGGGTCATGATCATGAAAGAATTAGGGTAGAATTATACTGTTTTGGTTTAGTGGTTAAGGTGCCAGGCTAGAAAGCAGGAAACCATGAGTTCAAGTCCTGCCTTAGTCATGAAAGCCAGCTGTGTGATTTTGAGCCAGCCTCTCTCTCAGCCCAATTCACCTCACAAGGTGGTTGTTGTGGGGGAAATGGGAGGGGGAAGGTGTGTTGAATATGTTCATCACCTTGAGTTATCTGTGAAAATAATAAAAGCGGGATACGAATAAATAAATAAAATAAACATTTAGAAATCCTAGAAACATCCTTTAATGAAGAAACTATTAGAAAATAAAAACGCTGTGTACCTGAGAAGATGGTGGAGCAACCGAGCTTGTCTTGCAAAAGTAGTGCATTGTTATTTCCAAATATATGTACAGTATCTAAGGCGGCTATATTTTTGGAACTATGTTGGAAGATAGCCATGGCCCTGTCAGGAATTTTCCACAGAATGCTGTCAATCTGTAGCAATTTTTCCATCTGATCTTCAGAGACTGCAATCCTTCACTCTGCATATTTTCTTTTTATTAATAATAATACCTACCGTATTTCCTCCATTTCCAAATGGTAGACTAGAAACTGTTTGGAATGAAGATTCTCCTCTGTGTTTCAATATATATCTCTGAAACCCAAGCTGTATATTCAATTCAGCAGTCATTCAGCTGCGGCTGGTGCATGGAAACAGAAGTAGGAATTTTAATGTTATCCTGTCCTTTGCCTTAGGCAGCAAAATACTTCGGAATGGCTTGATTATGAGTTAGAATACTAGATTTGAAGGAAAAAAATACAGATGGAAGAAGTAAAAGAAGTGTGTGGGGACTTCAGCTACTGTTTACTGTCTTACAAATCTCCATTTACATCATTTACACACTACTCCCTGATCCATCCATTTTGCATATATTCCTATGTATCTGTGACGCAATGGATGTCAAATGTACTACTTAAATTCCAAAGAGAAAGACTGATGTTCTGTACTGATGATTCCAATGGAGTCCAAAAAATTCTTTTGTCATGAGGCCTCCTTCTGTATACTTTCTTCTTAAAAGAGGTGATGTGAAAAGCTTGCACAGTCCAGCAACGCTTTACAAATTGCAACAATTGCACAAAAAGTCAGCCGTATTTCTTTCTGTAGGGCTGTTCAGTTCTTTTTGGACTTGCAGGGAAGACCCTCTTAAGTGGAAATACTTGTTTAATGAGAATGAATTCAGTGACAAGAAGAATTAGGAAAACAGCGAATATGAGTTATGAAACAGGGGATCCTTGCTTTATCACTTTAATTACATGGGATTATACTTGTGCCCTCATAATAAATAACATAAGCCTATATGTTCAGCCAAAAACTCCTATGTGCCATTTCTTCAATAGAGCAGATGATTTATGGTCCTGACATCACAAGGATGCCCACCCAAGAATTTTTATGTCAGAAATCCTGCCTCAAGAAGTGATCTCGGGGATTACAAGGACAAATCATGTTTTTCTTCTGCACACCTGTACTGGAATATTTCCAGCTCCAGCATCTGTCACCGTGCTATTGGACATATTGTCTGTACACTAATTTCCTCAGGCTTTCCAGTACCCTGTGCATCTGGTCCATTCACAACTGATTTCCTAGAAAATTTCACATCTTACTTACCGAGATTTCCAGCCATATTTAGTGAGCATTTCCAGGCTGAAGATATTGCAGATCAAGATATTGATTTTCACCTGCATTACAGGTGAATCTCTTGGTGTCCAGATGGAAGGTCTTGATGGGATGGTGGGATGCATGTGTTTGACAAGAATGATGCACCCTAACTATTTAGAGTTGCCAAGGTGGGCTTGGACAAGCCATTCCTTAGTTTCATCTTTGTCCAATCCAAAGTGTGAAAGTTATACTGACAGGCCTATTTTACAGGAATGTGTTAAGGATACTTTTGATCTGTTCAAGAATTACTATGGCTACCAGACCGGGAAACAATTTTTAAGCTTCTCCACTGGAGGAAAGTCATAACTTAATGATTCTCTCCCGAATACTGAGGAAGAAGCAGAGTAATATTGAAGGTTGGTCTAATGGCCAAACATTTATATAAAGCTTTGTACACTCTGATAAGTGTAATACAGATAGAGGCAGATCTTTTCTTTAAATCTCCAGCACTTATTCCTTACCAACATGTTTTAATGTCCCATCAACGTGCTTGTCCTACATTTTGGTTAATATCACTAATAATAGAAAATTCTGGGATGGTTGCACGAACTACTTAGATCCCAAATCCCTGTGCTCCAAAAGAATAAGGGCTATTTCAAGATCACCCAAGTGGCTACAGTTATGAGATATAAAGAAATGGCCTCAGTGAATTCATTTTCAGATTCATAATAAATATGCTTAAGAATGAAAAATTATACTTGGCCAATGAATTGATTTTACAGCGGTCAAATCTTATGAAACAAAGAAGGCACTTCAGTTTGCACATAGGGTTAACAATTTTAAGGTTGGCCCATGCAACTATGCTTTTAATAGTAGATTGATGCACGTAAATCTTCATGGAAGATGATTTTACATGTTGGTTCTTTAGCTCTTTTTTATTTCTGAATATCAGATTTAAAGGCTATGCTCATTCTTATCTGGTTCATTGGTCAGAACTATAACATGCAGTTGATTTATTTCCAAAAACATTTTCTCCTTCAAATCAGTGCACCATAAATGCATCAACAAAGAAATTTATGAAGGAAATTCCTGGTTTGTACATAACATTCAGTGAGATTATTATTGTGAGCAATTTTTTGGGATTCTGTTGGAAAACTTACAAGAGTTTTTCTTTTTATATAACTTGTATTTGAAATGAAAATGCTGGTCATAATGGATTGAGCAGGATTGCATGGAAGGAAATTGTACAAGTGCCTTATTTACAATGACTGCCTTTCATTTGGAATCTATCCAAGATGAAAATGAAAAAAAAATTACATCTGATTCATGGCCTGAGTGGGTCACGATAATCATATCATATCATCTCAAATTATCTAAGCCCCAGAGCTCATTGTAACAGCATTGCCAAAAAGGCACTAAGAGTTGTTAACCTAATTTTGCGAAGTTTCTTCTCCGATAATAGTGTATTGCTAACTAGGGCATACAAAACCTTTGCCAGACCAATTCTTGAATACAGCTCGTCTGCCTGGAACCCACACTGTATTTTGGACATTAACATGATTGAGCGGGTTCAGAGGTATTTCACGAGAAGAGTACTCCACTCCTTTCCTCACAATAGAAGTCCCTCTGCCACCAGTCCGATTTAAGCGGTCCGATTTAAGCATAGTACACAAAATTGTCTGCTACAATGTCTTCCCTGTCAATGACTTCTTCAGTTTCAACCACAATAGTACATGGGCAAACAATCGATACAAACTCAAGGTAAATCGCTTCAAACTCGATTGCAGGAAATACGATTTCAACAACAGAGTGGTCAATGTCTGGAATGCTCTACCTGATTCCGTTGTTACAGCCTCAAACCCTCACAGTTTCAACCTCAAACTGTTTACTGTGGACCTCACTCCATTCTTAAGAGGTCCGTAAAGGGGGCATGCATAAGCACACCAGCATGCCTACCATCCCTGTCTTACTGTTCCCATTTTACTTCCTTTGTTTATATTTATGTTCATACTTACACTTGTGATCTTGTACATGTTTGACAAATAAATAAACAAATAAACATCCTTTAAAAAACAGGAAAACAGCAGAATTCATTCCAAGATATCAATTAATTCCAGATTACATGCCTTTCATTAGAATTAAATAAGCATATTATATCTACTGCAAGAAATCTTTTGGATACCAAAAAGTTCCAGCAAAGGGATGCAGAAAACTCTTATTCTCTGAGGTCATGTAATGCTCATCTAGGTCACTGCAGCTTGAAGAAGGTCTTAATTTAATAACATAAATATTTTGAGAATAATCTCCCACACTGGGCAGTCAAGTACACCTCAGAGCATCAATAATTGACAATATCTACTTTGCTTTCAATAATTCCACCCCCTTGTGACAGACAGAAATGTAGCAAGTTAAACACTGACCATCCATCTTAATTTCATACCCAGAAAGAACACATATTAAAATTTCAGCGGGCCAGGGCAGGTATTAAAGTCAAAGGGTCTTGACCAAGGTGGGATTCAGCCGGTTCGGACCAGTTCAAGTGAACTGGATGTTAATTTTATGTCCCGTTCGGCAAACTGGTAGTTCCAATGACTGACTGGCCCCGCCCCACCCCGCTCCTCCCAGGAGTCCCCATGCGGCCCATTTTGGATCCCAGATAAGTGCAGGGGATGCGTGGAGTCTGGGGAGGTAAAAAACGGGCCTCCCAGAGGCTTGTGGAGGGCGAAAATGGGCCTATTTCCTGCCTCCAGAGAGCCTCCGGAGCACAGGGAGGTGGTAAATGGGCCCTCCACAGCCCATTTTTGTTCCCAGGAGGCTGCAGGGAGGTCTACTACGCCCAAAATGGGAGGCGGGGCCACAGACCCCCCCCCAATGGCCCATTTTTATTCCCAGGGGAGGTGCAGGAGGCTGAGTGCTGCCTGTCACACTCATGGACATGCCCACCATGGCCACACCTACCCAGCCATTCATTAGGGCAGGGAACTGGTTGTTAATTTATTTGAATCCCACCACTGATCAATTCCTGGTAGGATCTGTCACTCCCCTGGATGCAGGAGCTTCCTTTTGGCTGTTTCCCACCCCTCCATCTTTAATCCTTGCATTCTGTCCTCTTCCCCACCTACCTTTGCCTTGGCAAAGCCCTTCCATAATGTTCCTGATATGTTCTTTAGTTCTAAGTGAGTCGGAGTCATCGTATTATTAAAAGGGCCATTCTGATCTCCCAGTTAGATAGCCAGTTGTTCTTGTTTCTCTCCTTATTGCCTTATCTCCTGTCTGCTGATGGACTTTTTTATGTGCTGGCCAAGAGCTCTTGTTCCACCCATTCCCAGGGTTGAGCCTTCTTGTAGTTTTGTTCCCAGTTCTTTTTGAATGGGGCTGTTGCCGCTGGACACCATCCAAGAATGAGACAAACAGGTCCGATGCCCGCTTCCCTTGTGCTCTGCAGAGTGAAGCAGTGACAAGCCTAGGGCTAAAGGGGATCGGCAGCCTGAATCGGAGGCCTGTTTGGCAAGGCAACCCCCCCCCTTTTTTATTTTTCCTTTTCCCAGGCCCTAGAGATGACCTACTCTCATTGTTCACCTCCGTCTATCTCTCTCCTAATATTTACAGGTGATTTACTCCCCAACCCTTTCGGCTTTCAGCTGGATTGTGACAAGGCAATTCTGCTAGGATTTGTCAAATTAACAAGACGGCCTCTGTGAGATTTGTTGGTGGCAAAGACGGAACAAAAACTTTGGGTTGTGTAATAACTGTACGTTGCCACTTCCTTCCCAACAAAGGCTCTGAGCCTTAGCAGCTGCAGGATAGAAAGGAATGCAAACTGCGGCCTTTCCCAATGCTTACATCTGCACACCAGAGGAAGCGGCTCTTTGAAAGTCTGTGTGGCAGCTGTTAAAATCTCAGAACGTCTGTGTTGCGTTCTGTGCTTTTTGAGATAGACATGTTTATGATATTAATTCCTTGTTTGATCAATTTACATTCCAGAGGGAACGTTCTAATTGTTGTACTTTGAACAAGTAGTCCTCCACCTACAACAGTTCGTTTAGTGACTGTTCGAAGTTACAACAGCACTGAAAAAAGTGACTTATGGCCATTTTGACTTATGGCCCCCAGGGGTAGAGCCTTTTCGGTGGGGGCACCACCCTCTGGAATCAACTTCCCTTGGAGCTCCGATTAGCGCCTGACCTTCACACCTTCCGCCGTGAATTAAAAACTTGTCTTTTCAAATACCTCGACCTGGATTGATGGGGGTTTTAAGGGTTAAATTTTAATTTTTTTAGATTTTATTTTGTATTGTGGCTTGTGTTTTTATTATTGTAAGCCGCCCTGAGTCCACTGGGAGATAGGGCGGCATATAAGCCGAATAAAATAAATAAATAAATAAATAAATTTCTTACACTTATGACCATTGCAGCATCCCCAGGGTCATGTGATTTAGAGCCAAGGTGGCGCAGTGGTTAGAGTGCAGTACTGCAGGCTGCTTCTGCTGATTACTGGCTGCCAGCAGTTTGGCAGATCAAATCTCACCAGGCTCAAAGTTGACTCAGCCTTCCATCCTTCTGAGGTGGGTAAAATGAGGACCCAGATTGTTGGGGGCAACATGCTGACTCTGTAAACTGCTTAGAGAAGGCTGTAAAAGCACTGTGAAACGATATATAAGTCTAGGTGCTCTTGCTATTGCTACATTCGAATGCTTGGCAACTGGCTCATCTTTATGATGGTTGCAGTGTGCAAAGGTCATGCGATCCCCCTTTGCGATCTTCTGTCAAGCAAAGTCAACGGGGAAGCCACATTCACTTAACAGCCAGGTTGCTAACTTAATAACTGCAGTGATTCGCTTAACAAATGTGGCAAGATAAGTCATAAAATGGAGCAAAACCCAGTTAACAAAGTGCTCACTTAGCAATGTAAATTTTGGGCTCAATTGTGGTCGTAAATAGAGGACTACCTGAATGTATTGTTATGTGCCCCGGATTGCAAGGAATATAAATGTAATAAATAAATCCATACCTAAACATGGATATTTGTATAGGGAATGTTGTTTATGTAGTAGATTTAGAAGCCACTTGACTCCAGAATGACTCAGGGTGGCTTATACTTAAAATAGGAAAAGAAGAAAGAAGTGGCCAGGCAGACTAAATAGCAGTCAATCAATGTCCTACAAATGTCATCTCTTAAGGCCTGGGAGAACAGCCAGGTTTTTAATGACCTGCAGAGAGCATCATCCGGGAGGGGAGTAATTGAACCCCTGAGCTCCCATATTACTGATCTTTGATAATAGCAATACATTTCATTTTATTTGATTTGCAAATGGTGCCTATTCTGCTTAAGGCAACCATACTTTGTTTTTCTTCCTTAGGAAGCTTTTTCCCTTCTTGTCTTCTCCTTGCAGGGTGAAAAAACCTGTGGCTGTTAGAAAAACCTGTTACTGGGATTACTGCCATAATCCCAGTAACCTTTGAGGTTGCAGTTTTCCTATCTCTGCCCAGAAAAAGTAGCCCTGATCTCAGACTCATTTGCCTTTCATGGTGTGATTTGAGCACCTAGAATAGGTAGTGTGAATTGTTGGGTTTGTAACTGTAGGTAATCTTCCCCCAGGCTGGATCTACAACTTCCATGACCCCAGGCAGCTTGGCTGATGTTGGGTGATGGAAGCTGTATTACAGAGGAGGCCAGGCCAGGAAGCTAACATTTTCTCATGAAAATGGGGTTCTTGCGGTGGAAACTCCAATCATTTTGTAGGAAAAGGCCTGCTGTTCTCTGTCAACAGCACCTTGACTCTGATACACACACACACACACACACACACACACACACACACACACACACATACACACACACTCTGGTGGTCATCCAGACAAGAGATTAAAAAAGTCTCACAAACCATTTGGAAAAACAGCTCAATCTACCCTGCCAACACATCTCGCCTTTTCACACTTCATGTCACAGTCTTTAAAGAGGTTTTATGTGTATATTTTTGTTCTGGAACTGTTTCAACTGAAATTCTTTTCTCTTTCATTCTCACATCTATTCTACGTGTGGAAAAAAGAAGACTGAGGAGGGGAGGAAAAAAAAGGTTTTCTCCCCCTCCTTCTTGAGGGAAACAGTGAGGATAAGAACTTTGCTGTTGCCAGACTAAATGATGCCATATTGCCCAGTTTTCAGAAATGACCAGTAAGAACCCATTTCCATTTTATACAAATAGATTATCAGCGAACATATCAGTGGTGGGTTTCTACCGGTTCGCCCTGGTTCGAGACAACTGGTAGTGGTGGCGGCGGGACAAGTGAGCGAAACAAGCATGTGCACATGTGCTCATAGTTCCAAACCAGTAGCAAAGGTAAGTGAAACCCACTACTGGAACATATGCTTAAAATTGCACAGTGACAAAAAACAGAAGGACCATATAATGGTGATCCTGTATCCAGTGGTGAGATTCAGCCAGTTCGCACCACTTCGGGAAAACCGGTTGTTAACTTTCTGAGCAGTTTGGTGAACTGGCTGTTGGAAGAAATCATTAGGGCAGAGAACCGGTTGTTAAATTATTTGAATCCTACCACTGCCTGTATCCCTATCATTTATTGGAGCTTGCTATCCTCTTAAGATGTTCCCATCAACCCCGATAGTTCTAACACTTTTGTGTAGTCCTGGCTGATATGTTTTTGCTGTCATCATGAAGATGACAGAGAAGAAATGTTACCAAATTGTTTCTGGACAGAAGACGCCTGGTATGACCTATCAAAAGCGACGTGTAGCTATCTTCTTCCTCAATGGGTTTTTCCTGAGGCGATGAGAAAACAAGAGAGGGCTGCAAGTAGAATATGATATTCTCAAGTCCCTTCTGTAAAAAGCTGTTACAAATGAGAGAAAGTACAATATTTAATTTTACCTGGAAGCATCTCCTTTCTCCTACATCACCATAGACTTCAAAATCCAGCTTTAAAATGAATTCGAAGCTCAGCAATCAACAATATACGAACAGTGCTTAGATGCCGTGGCTTTGCACAGCACTGAAGGTGTTTTGATGTATTTCAAAAACACTTCTGATAATGTCCATGGCACAGAGGCCAATGGTACACACTGAAGTCTTTTCTACCCTATTAACTTACAGCTTCTTGACAGCATAACCCAGCTATTGTTGATGTGAAGTTTGTAGCTGTTTCTATTAGTGCAGTGATGGTTGGATGACTCCAAGAAGATACTATTTATTTATTTAGAAAATTTATATTGCCGCTAATTTGCACATAGCGACTCAAGGCGGCTTACACGAATATAAAAACATCATATATAAAAAAATAAAACTAATAGAAGAAAATAATAAAATAATAAATTAATAAAATAATATAATAGCCCGCCACCCTGGCGACAACACATCACACAAGCCATTTGATGGGCTCCATCCTGCTCTGGGTTTCCCAGGCCTGCTGGCAGAACCAGGTCTTCAGCCCCTTCCTAAAGAGTGTTAGAGTTGGGACCAGTCTAATCTCTGTGGGGATGATGTTCCAGAGAGAGGGAGCCACCAGGGAGAAGGCCCTTCTTCTGAGTTCCCCCAGGGTTATCTCCCTAGGAGATGGGACCCGTAACATTCCTTGCCTCCCCACTTTGGTGGGTCGGGTAGATGTGACCGGCAAGTCCCTCAGATAACTATAGTGCACCTACCGTAGTATCTTAAAATTCTGTGCAGCCCAAAAGTTCCTCAGTTTCAAAACAGGTTTGTGAAACTAATGGCTCAGTTCCCACACTGCACTAGGACATAATTGTGGCCTGATTTTGACCTAGCACCAGAGGTGGTATTCAGCAGGTTCTGAACAGTTCTGGAGAACCGGTAGCAGAAATTTTGAGTAGTTCGGAGAACCGGTAAATACCACCTCTGGCTGGCCCCGCTCCCATCTATTCGCTGCCTCCTGAGTCCCAGCTAATCAGGAGGAAATGGGGATTTTGCAGTAACCTTCCCCTGGAGTGGGGAGGGAATGGAGATTTTACAGTATCCTTCCCCTGCCACGCCCACCAAGCCAAGCCCACAGAACTGGTAGTAAAAAATTTTGAATCCCACCACTGCCTAGCACATTATATGAAATCAACTGATGAGATGGTCATTCTGTTTACTAAAGGTTATAGGATATTATTAAACTGATTGAACTTATAAACGGGCTTATAATATTTTTGTCCCATCTTTTCTCCTAATCGTAGAACTTCAGTTTGCTGAATGAATAAAAATTAATATAACCTATAATGAGATTTTTTTTAATGGAACTATTGAAGCATTATGTGCTTCATAATGTGTATGAAATCTCATGATGGGAAGGATAATGATGAAAAAAGCCAACACTGCTTTTCTGGGATTTTTTTGTTGCTCCTGCTAAAACCATTCCAGCTGTTGCTTGTCATGTTTTTTTGCCAACCTTCCTCAATCTAGTGACCTCCTAGTTAATCTAGTGTCTTGAATGTCAGTCAGTGGTCCTGTTGGCTGAGAATTTGGTGAATTGTTGTTTTACCATATCTGGAGAGATTTGGGGAAAGAGGTTGCATGCCATGATAATTAAAGTAAAGGGTTCCCAATACCCAGACTGTTCTTTATCAACCAAGGCAGGTGCCCCAGATGTTTTAATCTAGGGCAGTAAAGCATCCTTTGAATAGGCTCTTGGAGTTGTACTCCAAGGTGGAAGGCCACTTAGTACAGTTCTGGGGATCATCTCCCTCACCCCATTAGTATTCCTGCAGCTTTATTCCTGCTGGGATGGCTTGATCTTCTATCACTGTTTGAGAAGGAACTCTTATCTAGATGGAATGTTGGCTGTTTATCATTTTAGCAAAAGTTTTGCATTTTGCCATTTTCTTATCAAAGGTAGCTGGGTGAATTGGGGAAACACTTTTATTTATTTTTTTTAATCCATACTATTTGAAATGAGTTTCTTTTTGTCGAAAAGCAAAATAATTTGACAGGACTTGAGATAAAAGAGAGAACAACTGCAGGAATATGAAGCTGCACATGGAAAAATAGAGAGATTACTGCTGCCCTCTAGCGGTTGCTTAGACAGTGAATATAACCATTCTTGCACCCGCGTAAAGCACAGGTTGGATATGATTTACATATTACAAGCCCCTTTGAAAACACTCAGCCTTTGGGCAGTCTTTCAACATGAGTCTCTTTTTTCCATTATGATTATGTAATTTCTTGACCTCATGTAACAGATGGTGAAGAGGGAAAGACTGCATATATTATAATTGTTGGAGGGGTATCGGATGCAGAAGAGCATCTTGAAACTTTATGGGAAAAATAACTAAACCAAAAAAAAAAAAAAAAAGAGAGATAAAAGAAAGAAAGAAAAACAGAACACGGACACTTTTCTCATTCTGAACTTGACAAATTACATCTACAAAAATCCCCTCGGGGGCCTTACACTTAAAAATGCCGAAAAGATTCCTTTAAAATTTTGTAAGATAATGTGTGTGCGGTGAAGAGGTAAACTACTTAAAAAGTAGCCACTTCATGCATGCACAAATCAAATGCCCTCATGCATTATGTTAAATCAGAATGTAGATTAGTGTAGGCGTCCCCGAGCACTTTGGAAAAGTGGGGTCATCGGACATTTTGAGACCACTTTTTATTGCTCAAGAAAATAGTTGTCATGGGAGAATAAGCATTCACAAATGCTTACCCCAGTGGAAATGAACACCCAGCAAACACCCATTTGCCAGAAAGCAAATTGTTGAAGTTGCTTCCTGTCATTCATGATACTTAGTACCCATTTCTGATTTATTTGCTCTAGACAGGCAGAGTCCAACTACTCAACACTTTTAGTTTCTGTGTGGAATCCAAGGGAAATAAAAATAATTCTTTGCCTTGCAATATGCCAGCTTCCTTTTTGACTCTGTTTAAAATAAAACAATTTCAAAAGCAGAATGGAGAAAATGGAGCCTGATAGGCAGTAAGCTTGGTGTCTTCAGGCCTTCTGTTACTCACGGATAAGCCCAAACTTAGAGTAATATGTTATGGTTTGATGTATAGCTTAGGGCCGTGATGGCGAACCTATGGCACGGGTGCCACAGGTGGCACGCGGAGCCATATTGGTGGGCACGTGAGTGTTGCCCTAGCTCAGCTCCAGCATGCATGCACGCACCGGCCAACTGATTTTCAGGCCTTCCAGTCCCACCAGAAATCGGGAAACTGGCTGTTTCCGGCCTCCGGAATGCCTCCAAGGGGATGGGGAAGGCTGTTTTTGCCCTCCCCAGGCTCCTAGAAAGCCTCTGGAGCCTGAGGAGGGGGAAAAACGGGCCTACCAGGCCCACCGTGCCATCGCGTGCCAAGAGCAGGGGGAAGTGTGGGGGGGTCACGTGCGCATGTGCGGGGGGGGGCGGGGGGGGCGCATTGAATTATGAATGTGGGCACACGCACCCATGACCCCCCCACGCTCTCTCCGCTTTTGACACGCGACGGCAAAAAGGTTAGCCATCACTGGCTTAGGGGCATGTGAACCATGTAAATCGTGGCTTATTCAGGAATTCCTTGAAAAAGTTGTTCAACACTGAAAGAAAGAAAAAAAATTAGCCCAAGCACTATAAATGAGAAGGATAATTAGTTTTTGCACAATAAATTGATTCTGCTGGAAAGCCTTCTCATAAAAAGACACCTTGAAAAAAGCATCGAAGTTATAAATGTGAATAAGAGTCACTGGAAATAAACGGAAGTTGCATATAGGTAACAATGGTTGGGTTCAGATTTCATTCTAAATTATAAATTGTGATTTACCGACTTCAATTCCAAGTTGATACATTGTGTTAAGCCCAAACCATCCATTGTGGTTTAGAGCAGTGTTTCTCAACCTTGACAGCTTGAAGATGTCTGGACTTCAACTACCAGAATTCCGGGAGTTGAAGTCCACACATCTTCAAGTTGCCAAGGTTGTGAAACAATGCTCTAAGCCACAATGGATGGTTTGGGCTTAACACAAATTGTCAACTTAGAATTGAAATTGGTAAATGTGGATTTGTAGAAGACTGCTGCACATGAAAAGGGAAGTTGCAAGAAGATCCATACTGTCTCACTCTTAGTTTTAGGAGGGTTTCACCTCAAGCACAACTTGTACATTCAGTCTGAATATCAGAACCAGGAGATGCAGCAGGACTGACCATCCTCATGGCTACTTTCCTAACTTCTGATCCAGGTTGTTCTGCTGGCTAAGTAAGGGGTAAGTTCTCTTCTGCAGTGCTTATCAAGAGCAAAGGTCCAGTGGGAAATGCATTTGCCAACAGGGGTTCCAGAAGTGAATAAATACATTTTTCAGCTTCTTTGTTGTGTATCCCGTTTCATAAAGAAGAGTGTTTTTGGAATTTAGATGTAAAATCGACAAAGATCTCCTCCGCTTCATTACAAAAGGAAAACAGGTTTTATGAATTCAGAACTAAGAATTCTTGCTCTTGCTTAAATACTCCAATTACCCCTTGGCATTCCTGCTTAAAGCTTTCACCTCTCCTGTGCGAACCTCATAGCAACGTTAGATTTCCCCCAAATTGAAATCTCAGTGGGAAAATGCACTGACCCTCCTGTCCTTTTGTCTTCCACACTAAATATGAAAGCTGCATAGCGTAGCCATCCTGAACAGTCTCTTTCCAACTGTGACTTCCACTGGCCTTCCTTATGATTAAGTCTTTCTCTCCCCCCCCCCGCTTCCCTTAGATCACTGTGTGAGTTAATTAGTTAAATTACAAAATTGTTGGGTGCCCAGTCAGGAAAGCTCTTGGAATTGTTGCCAATAGCCAGTCTAAAAGCTCATCTGCAAAAGGGTTTTTCTGCTGTGTCAGGACCAGAATCCAAAATGAGAGCGATGATAAGCTAACGTGAAGGATTAGGACACACTATTCCCTAAACATCCAGAGCAATGGATGGAAACCTGAGAAGCTTTGGAAGCAAAAAAGGAGATAGCAATAGCACTTAAATTTATATACCGCTTTACAATGCTTTACAGCCCTCTCTAAGTGGTTTACAGAGTCAGCCTATTGCCCCCAACAATCTGGGTCCTCATTTTACCCAGCTCGGAAGGATGGAAGGCTGAGTCAACCTTGAGCCTGGTGAGATTTGAACTGCCAAATTGCAGGCAGAGATGCTGTGTATGTAACAATAGCAATGGAATTAAAAATGGCGGGTGGGAAAAATAAACGCTCAGGTTTCATTTAATTTATCCCATTTGATCTTCGAAACACTTCCTGTCATGTAGATATGAGTGGTAGAAGTGAATGCAGAACAATAAAGTATTGCCAACCCAGGTAGTCCTCACATTTAGTGACTGTTCGAAGTGACGGAGGCACTGAAAAAAAGTGACTTATGACTGTTTTTTACACTTATGACCATTGCAACGTCTCAGTGGTGGGATTCAATGTTTTTTACTACCGGTTCTGTGGGCGTGGCTTGGTGGGCATGGTGTTGCTTGGTGGGCGTGGCTTGGTGGACATGGTAGGGAAGGATACTGTAAAATCTCCATTCCCACCCCACTCCAGGGGAAGGATATTCTAAAATCTCCATTCTCACACCACTCCAGGGGAAGGTTACTGCAAAATCCCCATTTCCTCCCGATCAACTGGGACTCGGGAGGCAGAGAATAGATGGGGGCAGGGCCAGTCAGAGGTGGTATTTACCAGTTCTCTGAACTACTCAAAATTTCCGCTACCAGTTCTCCAGAACTGTTCAGAACCTGCTGAAACCCTCCTCTGAGGCCGGCGTAGTTTTTAGCCTAGAAGAAATTGTGCATCTCTGCTCTAAACTATAGTCTGACATGATGCGCATAAGCCTCAGCCTGGCTTATGTCTTTCTCCTCTTTCAGCATGGTTGCAAAGAGATTATTATTATTTTTTTGCTTCTGGTTAGAATTGAGGTAGCTTTGATTAGTTTAAGATAAGCTAGAACCAAACAACCAATGCAGGGTCATATCAAACCTTGCAACAGCAAGCTGTCTTAACTTCCTAGAAAGCCACTGGGTGAGAAAAAAGATATGACAAGAAGGCAATACAATATATTACCTTGCCACCTTTGCTACAGGTTCCTACACTTGGGAGAGGAAAATCTATTTGCCACAAATATAATATAAGGGGTTGGTGAAATAGACTTCCTGCTGAGGTTTGAGTGATGTGAGCTGAAAGCAAAGACAAAATATGTTTGTGATATCTCAAGCATGTAGCATGTGATGTCTATTCCCTGGTGTTTCCTGATGCTTAAAGGTTCTCTACCTCATCATCTTGATTCTGCTTTTGGCCAGAGATAATGAGGCTTGCAAGGTCTACTTCAATTGCGTGCTAGAACCCACATCATTGATCTGAGCCAGGAAATGAACTCACATACTTATAATGGTGGATTAAGACATTAAACACGATGACATGGGTTTTTCATCATCTCTATTTGTAACATAGGGTTTACAGTTTACGGATACATGCAAACCAGATTACTATGATCCATTCAATCACTAGAGTGAAACAAGCCATGTTTTGATGCAATGCAGAAATATACAGTTTAGTGCCTTGAGAATATACTCAGCCAAGTACATTTTTGGCTCCAGAATTTGTTCAAAAATCCATACCTTCCTTTTATTCCATCAAATTGAAATAATTTCAGAAGACCGGAAATACTTTTTAAAGTTTCTTCTGTTGTTGCTATTGTTAAGCCATTGAAAATTAGAATCTCTTGTTGATGTATAGCAAAACATTTAGAAATCTAACAATGGATTCCAACTTGCTTTTTCTGCCAGTTCCATTCTAAAGTTATATTTCTCAGGTTCTAGAAGTAAATATGTAACAAATTATCTTTTTTTTTCACACACATCCAGTAGCAACCTGATTGTGTCCTCATCAAGTAGGTATGGACTCTAACAATCAGGAACTGGGAATGTAAGAAAAGGCTAGCTCAGATATTTGCATTGTGCTATTCTTCTGCTTGCCATATTAGGGAAAAACTGCAGGAAATAAAATATGCGAGTAGTTGAGACAAACCTGGTACATATGAGGTTCTGCACTAAGGACAGAGAACTTATGACTCTCCAGAATGGCTGATCCAGAGGTTCCTGATGATTGGCCATATATTGTATTGGGTAAACCACTGAGAGTTGTGATCCAGCTTTGAAATTCTGAAAGGTCAAAGATTCCCCAATCCTGCTGTAGAAAGAAAGAATGCCATCATATTCTTTGCCTACTTGGCCACAAAGCCCCATGTGGGCTTGCCACAAATCCATTCCTTGCCCTACTTCATAGAAAATCCTAGCAAATCCAGGGTGTTTAAATTTCCTACAACACTCTTGACATGACTAGTAATTTCCCTCAAGGCCCCAGGCCAGTGATGGCGAATCTTTTCGGCACTGAGTGCTCAAACAGGAATGCCATGCATGTGTGCGCATCAGAGTGCCGGAAACCCAAAAATCAGCTGGCCAGCCTATGCATGCCTGTTTTTTGGTGTTTTGGGGCTGTACTCAAGCTGTTTTCAGACCATTTTGGTCTGTTTTTTGCCTGAAAACTGGCCCAAAACCAGCTGGAAACTGTCTGGAAACGGGCCTGAAACCGGCTCAAAAAATGTTCTGTTTTTTTTCGTTCAGACCATTTTTAGACCATTTTCTGGTGCTCCAGCACCCGTGAAGACCAGCTGGCTGACAAACTGGAAACCAGAAGAGCAGCTGGCGATGGTATGCATACCCACAGAGAGGACTTTGTGTGCCACCTCTGGCACACGTGTCATAGGTTCGCCATCACGGCCCTAGGCATAATAAGGAATTCAGATGACAGCTAGACTCCACTGCTTGATATCATTTGGAGATCAGTTAGTGTTGTGACCCAGGCCCAAGTAGTTAGTATTAAATACAAACAGTTCAAAAACAAACAGATTTTATTAGAACAGATGAGAATTAACTCATTCTCAGCGTAGTCCAAACTAACTTAAAGCAAATTCTTCAAAACACCATTCCTCAGTTTATCACCAACCTTGGGATAATTAGGCAAACTGCCAAAGGCTTTTCTTGGCAAAAGTTCAGAAGCAGAAGACGCTGACAAGAAATGAAGACAGTGAAACAAGAAGCAATTCTCTCAACTTTGTTTTCCGGCAAAGAGGCCAAGAGCCATTGCTGGTCTTTTAAGCCTTATGGGAAGGGCCAATCATCTCATGGCCCTACTCCCGAGTCGTCCTCTTTGCTTTATCTGGTCCTGCCTTCTGGCAGCTCTTGTCATATGTGCACTAGGAACAGGCTCCTCCTTTTCCTCTGCCTCTCTACTGTCAGCCTCCGAAATCCGCATATCACTCCCCGATGGCCCTGGCCCTATCTCTGCCTCCGACGCAGAGCCCTCATGCGAGCCTTCCCCAGCTGCCAGGACTGGCCCGTGTTCTTCCTCAGCCTCATCACTGTCTGACTCCGCTGCCAACTCTGCAGGCTGCTGGCGGACCACAACAGTTAGTAGTGCCAGTACGTCAGTGTCTAATAAGCAGGTCTTCCCAAGGATCCTGTCCATTTTCTCAGGTCCAACAGGATTAAACTGTTCCCAGACAATCTGGCAAGTCCATAATCCAGGCATCTCCAATGGTCCTGCTCCACGCATGGACCATTGAGAATGGATCTGAGTGATTTTATCAGTCAGATGTTGAACAAATTCCTTGGCACGGCCCTGTAAACGATTGTCCAAGACCTCCTTCCCAGGGAGTGACCAGGTGACCTTGAACAGGGCCATCAGGCAACACTCTGAAAGACATCCTTTGTGCTTCTCTGGTTTCTGCTCATTACCCAGAAGAAATGTGGGTCTTTTCCTTGGGATGAACCTTAATCACATTTCTTTGGTCACCTCGCAGCCATGTTCAGTTTATGTATTTAGTGAAAGGGGGAACTCAGCTCTGAAAGCTTTAGGTAGCAGCCCCAGAGATAAACAAGAGGGGTATCATCTTAAAGGCACTCTTCCCTTCCTCCCCCCTCCCCCCTGCCCCACTGAAGCCAGAGGACCGCTGTGTGTCCTTGGTCAGAGTGCAAAATTAAATTAGTTGGGCCTGAGCTCTCTGGAGACAATAAAGCAAATGGGCCAGGGCTGACAAGGAAGGAGGGGACTTGCCAATGAATTCTTGAGCAATGGCTGCGTGAGCCCACAATGGCATTTTCCTGATTAAAGTGCCTGGCAGAGTCATTAGCCAAGTGTTTCTGGAGGTGAGGCCAGGCTGAAACTGTGACTCTGCTCTGTCAAAAACACTATTAGCTAAGCACTTTTATGGCTGTTGTTGTTGTTACTGTTATTGTTATTATCTCAACAGTTATTGCTACTGTTAATAGCTTTTTTATTTTAGTACATAGCAAACACATTTCTTGGGGTTTTTTTTTTGGCACCGTGGCCAAGTTCCTTCTGACTTGTCGTATTTTAAACCACAGAAGCAATTTTTCTTTCCTCTTTGGTAAATTTTACTGATGCGTTTGTCTATTAGCTGCGACGCATTTTGAAGTCTGCCTGCATAATACCAAGGAAGAGATGGTTACAGTGCATGGCAATCAGAACGTTGGTTGTGTAATCATGCAGAAGATGCACAGAAGAGGCTAGTAGAAATTTGACTGACGGGAGCTCAAAATCTGAATGGGACTGACCCATCGAGCTCTCCCTCATCCTGGTTGGGTGAGATGATTTACTCTTGATACTTGAGTAACTTCCTAGGACTGTCATAGAGCAGGAGATACACAACAGTCCTAGGCTGAAGATGGTGGTGAGTTTCCTTCACTCAAGATCCGGATGATCACCTGCCAGAAAAGTTGTACCGAATCGTACATTGAACAAGATTGAACTGAATGGACTTCTAATAGCCTTCCTAATTGCATTATTCTGAAAGATGAGAATGTACAGGCAGTCCTTGTTTAGCCTTGGTTAGTGACCACTCATAATTACAATGGTGATGCAAAAGTACCTTCACGGACAAGCCTCACATTTACCCCCTTTGTAGTTGTATAAAGGAAAGGAAAGCTAGGGAAAATAGGAAGAGGAGGCTGTATTGGATATGTTTGCCCCCTTGAGTTATTTATAAACATAATAAAGGTGGGAAATTAAATAAATAAATAAATACATTCATGCATTCATTCATTCTCACTCAGTTTCATTTAGTGGTACTTTGCTTAATGACTAAATTGCTGGTCCACGCTGTGGTCACTAAATGAGGACTATCTGCATAAATATTCCAGGGTGCCTGTTTTCATGTTCATGCATGCTATTTCTTGATTTTGCTCAGAAAGTATAGCCTTTCACATACAATACTGGGCCATCATTGACCCTTCCCCCACCACTTAGTACAGTGAACGAATCTATCATTAACAAACCTATTTATAGATTGAAATATTCATTATGTGAATATCAGGCTGCCAAGGTATGTTCAATAATGTTTTTTTTTTAAAAAAAACTGGCTTAATTCAGGTTACCAGATCTGAACTGCAAAAATCTGAACAACCACTATGTGACGCCAGAGAGATACAAGAATTTCTTGGGTGCCATCTAGTGGTTCTTCTTCAGATTTTTGTAGCCCAACTCTAGTAGCTATTAACTTAAGGCACATACTGTAGAACAGGGGTGTCAAACTTGAGTTCATTGAGGGCTACATCAGGGTTGTGTTTGACCTTGAGGGGCCAGAGTGGGTGTGGCCAGCTTGACATCACTTGTTTTAGGGGTGCCTGTGGTGGTCCGAGCGCTCTGCCAGAAAAAATGGACTCCCAAGCTCTGTTTTCAGCTTTGACAGCCTCCTGCAACCCTCTGTCAGCTAAAACGGAGCTTGGGAAGGCCGTCCGTGGCCCTCCCAAGCTCCATTTTTGCTGACAGAGGCACCACGGGCCAGTCCTTCACTGTTTCCAGGGTGGTGCCATGGGCCAGATCTAAACACCCCTGAATCTGGCCCCCGGGCCTTGAGTTTTACACCCCTGCTGTAGAATGAGGGGATGTAACTAAGACCCAACAATATTGTTTTGAAAGGTAGGGTCATGCTTAGCATAATTTTTCATACACTGTCGAAGCCGGTGCAAGCAGGGCAGTCCAACACTGAATACCTTCCTGCTGCTAGAAGTGATCTAGTAAGGAAGTCACTAGTTTAATATTCTGCCCGCATTGGCTTAGCAGGGAACGAGAGGGAAAGATTGAGGTCAGATCTAGCAGTAGTGCAGTGCTGAAGCCAGTAGGTGGCTTTTTCACTAAGCTAGCATTTTCTGGCAAGGTAATCAGTAGCATTGATCACTGCAGCTCAGCTTAATTCTTAGTGATGGATTTCTTGAAAGATTGGCTCAGTACGATCCTGCCTGGGCCATTCAGATGAATGCAGACCTCTGGCTTTTCCATTGTAAGAGTCAACCAGTTGACAGGACAAGATCATGCCAGATGCCAAACTGGCATGATCTCTCACACTGAGAATGGATCACCGTTAGCCTGTTCTCTCTCGGGACTGAAATAAATGTAGAGGGGCCAGGAAATTAAAAACTGTGATCCAGGAAATATCTCCGATTGCATGAATTCACCAAGTTCTTGATATATCTCTTCACAGACCTCCAAATCTATCTCTCAATAAGTGGTCAATAAAAGTAGCTATAAGGGTTACTAAGAAAATCTAGGTTGGGGAGTGGGGAATAAAGAGTTAAGCGCTCTATAAATACCAAACATTGCTAATATATGCTTTAGTTTATCAGGAAGGCATTTCAGATCTTCTTCTGATTCAACTTATTTGAGCTTGGTGCCTCGCAGATGTGCCAAATTAGCTTTCCCTTCTCAGCCTCATTATCTGAAATTATTAAATTGTTTCTGGCAGCCTCCATATCGTTTAGAGACAGTTCTCTACCTAATCTGAGTTTAAGGCCCCCTGTGTTTCCACTGCACGTGTGAAGCTGGTCTTTTATCTCATGGATTCTACCCCTCAGCAGAAATGGGTCTATACGGAGCACTGCCACCACACCGACCTTACTGCTTAGACGGTGCAAAAGGGATGAAGAGCAAAGCTTAAGGTGTAGCTCGGCCAAGCTAATGAATCAAATCAGGCCGAATATTCAGTACTGGATGAGATGACTCACAAAACACAGGACAAACATCTCTTCTCTCCAGCTAGGGAAAAAGAATGGATTGCACAAATAGTAATCATGAAGCCACTTTTGATTTTGGGTGAGGCTCTGTTGAATCTATATTACAGTATATAGTCTGGTCCCCATGGAATGCCTGCATTCTTTCAACTTGTGCTTAGCTTGCCTCTAAGGGTAGAAACACAAGTAAGAAGAACGAAAAAATTCTTCATTCTCTTGTATAAATTTGTCATACAACTATTTCTAAACTGTAAGAGATTTTTTTCCCATCCATCTATCTCTAGCTGTACCAAGGTTAAGCAACTCTTTTAATGAAAGCCAGGATAAAAAATTAGACAGTTCTAAGTTAATGATAAATGCGTCTGTCTATCATTATCTATCTATCCATCTATCTATCTATCTATCTATCTATCTATCTATCTATCTATCT